>JASDQU010246256.1:860-16651 GCA_032191745.1 Picea mariana
CAACTAGAAGGAGGCTCCAACCCCCTAGTTTCTTAGGCTACAACCCGAGGGAAGCTCCAACTCCCCAATTCTCTGGCTACAACTAGAAGGAGTCTACAACCCCCTATGTTCTCCGGCTACAACTGGAAGGTGGCTACAACCACCTATCCTTGCCCCGTCCAACCGCCTTGAAGTAGAAGTAGAATGATGGAACCACTGTCACACTATCACTGTGATATATACCACTATAAACCTAAACCTTGCATCAACCATGCATCAACCTATACCTCAAATTGTAATCAACCTATACCATAAACAAGTGCATCAACCATGCACCAACCTGTACCATAAACAAGTGCATCAACCATGAACCAACCTGTGCCAAACAATCTGTAATCAACCTTTATAATAAACAAGTGAAACCAACCATGTTCCAAGTATGTGCTAATCATGTGTCAACTACTCATAAACTATGACTCATCAATATGTACCAACATCATCAACTATACACCTCATGTATGTGCCAACTCATCAACTACTTGTCTCAACCATGTACCCAACTTGTACCTCAACCAAAATATCTCATCAATTTCATCATCCAAATATGATTTATAACTTTGTAATAGACCTGGTGTATATGATCACATACCTACAAAAATTCCTTAAATTTAAACAATAGGACACTAGCATTTAATCAAATGTTTCTTTAGTCTCACATGACTAGTTTTGGATTAGTCAACAACCCTAACTTGAAATAATCATAAATTTTTACCTGTAATGAATAAAGATTTGAAACTGATACACAATATTATTCAGTGTGTTTTATGCAAGTCCTCCAGGTTTCACTACTTTTAACCTCTAATAAAAGTAGTTATAGAAAAAATGGCTTACCTTGCTGAATTCTGGCTTATTCTAGAGAGCGACCTTGTAGAGTGTGCCCCGCACGAAATATTTGTTGAATCGATATAAAAATGATACACAGAATAATAAAGACTATAATATAACCAACACATTTGGTCTTACTGAATTTGGATCTGTTATGAAGAATTATGACGTTTTTACCCGAAACACCTGTTTTTGACTAGTTTCAGGACTAGCCACAAACCCTATTTTCCATGGAGTGTAACTCCAACAATACAACGACCCACAAGTTGAATTGTTTACCACAAATACTTGGATATGTTTCCTCAATGGAATAGCAATTTCATGGTCTGAATCATTCTAGAAAAAATATTATTGCGAAAATGGTGAGATGGCCTGTAAATAACATACCTTAGAAAGCATCATCAAAAGAATTTATCCTTCCTTGAATTTTGGCCTTCTTTTCTTCACCTTCCCTCAAAAATTCAGCTTATATGTCCTTTGGTTACCTCATACACCTATAGGTATTCAATATTCTCAAGTGTGTCTAAAATGAGAGAGCCTTGTCTCTTATTTATACTCTCCAAGAGGCTTCCTTAAAAACATCTTCCCATTCACTTTGCCCACTTTCCTTATTTTAGGGTTAACCCACTTCTAATTTCTCCATTAAATTTATTATTTAAATGATTTATTTTGTATTCACTTTGAATTATAGTAAACTCATCAATTCACTTTATTATTTACCTTCTAAAATCTCTTAAACCACTTTGACTACTTTGACCTTTTGGGGCTTCTAGATGACATAAGAGGGTCCTCCAACTTCGTAAGGCCATAACTCTCAAACCGTAAGGAGTTATGTGACGTTCCACATACCACCATAAATGGAATGACATGTACCATCCATATAGAATAGTATTACCTGAAAATATATCAAAATTCATACCATTATCCAGTAAACAAACTTGGGTCCATTACCCAAACCTGGGTTCTCCAACTTCTCATGGCTATAACTCTATAACTGTGAGGAGTTATGTGACATTCCACATACCACCAGAAATGGCATGACAAGAAATATCCATATAGGATAGTTTCAATGAAAAATTCATTGACCTTCATCTTATTATTCCATAAATAAGCATGGGTTCTCTAACCATACTTCTAGGATAACTCAATCCGCAAAGCATCTTCCCGTGAGGGATTTCACCATAAGGGGAACACTTTGAAGTTCATCCATTTATACTTATTATCAACCATGAAAATACAATAACGAGTCATATTTACATCAAACAATCTTGGGTCCATTACCCAACCTTTGTGCTACGGGGCTTTCTTCAAGGGTTGACATCAATGAAAACCAACCTTAATCAATAATCTCCCCCTTTGGCATTGATGGAAGCACTCTAATGCAATACTGAAATCATATCACTCATCCTCCTTCTAGAACCATGCCTCTATACTATGCATCTGATAAATCTGCTCCCCTTGGAACCATGCCTATGTCCTCTGCATCTGATAAATCTATCCCCCTTTGTCATCAATGGAAAAGGTATGTTTCCATCTGGGGTTGCTCCCCCCTGAATGAACTATCTTCTTATGGTGCTTCCTCGTGTACATATAAGTCATATAAGATAATCATTCAAAAGAATTCATTTTTGAGTAGAAATAACTCTAAGTCTCTAGCGAAGATACTCAAAGGCTTCCCGTGGAAGTGGTTTTGTAAAGATGTCTGCCACTTGTTCTATTGTGCCCACATACTCAACTCTGATGTTCTTTTCTGCAACTTGTTCCTGTCAAAAGTGATAATTGATTGGAATGTGCTTCATCTTGGAGTGCATCACTGGATTCTTTGAGATATTGATGGCACTTTTATTATCAAAATACATTGGAATGGGCTGATCATACTCAACCTATATATCTATCAAATTTTGTTTCATCCAAAGCACCTGTGTACAACATGATGTTGTTGCATTGTACTCTGCCTCGGCAGTAGATACGGATACTAATGTTTGTTTCTTTATTAGCCATGATACTAAACACTCACCCAAGTATAATGCTTCTCCACTGGTGCTTCGCCGGTCATCAATACAACTTTCCCAATCTGCATCTGTGTAGGCAATAAGTGATAGATCCTTTCCTTTTGGATACCATAATCCAAACTCTTATGTTCCTTTGAGATATCTGAAAATCCTCTTCACTACTAATACATTTGATTCCTTTGGTGTTGCTTGAAATCATGCCACCTTTCCAACTGCCTGCATTACATCTGGTCTAGATGTTATCACATATAGTAGGCTTCCAATCATTGACCTGTATTTCCTCTGATCTGTAGACTTCGAATCATCATCTTTGCTCAACTTGCAACTGGTTTGCATGGGAGTGATAACTGGTTTGAAATCTTCCATATCGAACCTTTTTAGCATTTCTATGATATAATTGGTTTGAGAAATAAAAATTCCTTGGTTGCTTTGGCATATATGAAGTCCCAGAAAGAAGGATAGTTCTCCAAGTAACGACGTTTCAAATTCACTCTGCATATCTTTTGCAAATTTATGGATTAACCTGTCATCATCACTACCAAAAATAGTATCATCAACATAAACTTCAATTAATAAAATATTACCTTGAATTACCTTGATGTAGAGGTTGTTGTCTGCACTTCCTTTTCTGAACCCTTCCTGCTACAGATGTTATCTAGTCTAGAGTACCATGCTCTAGGAGCCTGTTTTAGACCATACAAGGCCTTGTTTAATTTACACACATAATCTGTGTTTTCTGACAACTGAAATCCTTCTTGATGTTCAATGTATACTTCTTCTTCAAGTTCCCCATTCAGAAAAGCTGATTTTACATCCATTTGATACATTTTAATATTTTTGGAGCATCCATAAGCTAAAAGCAAACAGATTGCTTCCATTCTGGAAACTGGGGAAAATTTCTCTTCAAAGTTGATTCCTTCAACATGTGCATATCCTTTACATACCAATCTATATTTTTTCCTTGTAACCTGTCCATATTCATTCAATTTATTCCTGAAGACCCACTTTGTGTCAATTACATTCTTATTCTTTGGTCTTGGAACCAGTTTCCAAGTGTCATTTTTCTCTATTTGATCCAATTCTTCATACATGGCCTTATTCCAAGATTCATCCTTGTTGGCTTCTTCAAAACAGTTTTGGTTCAATTGTAGATAAGAGTGTTAGGTTTGTTGGTTCTGGTGAATGGATTCTTCTTCTAGTCTCAACTCATGCATCTTTGTTTCCGATAATCTGATCTAAATGATGATTCTTCTGTACTCGTTTACTGGGTGTCTTTGGAGACACTTGTTGAACTTGCTCTTCTAGTTATGTTTCATATATTCTACTAGTAGAACATTTTTTGCCTTTTCATTCTTGTTCCCAATTCGGACTGTGCCTTTTCCAATGATTTTGGCTGAATCATCATTTCCGTAGGAGACTGATCCATCACTTTCCTTTTGTAATGTAAGAAACTTGTCTCTATCACCTATCATGTGTTTTGAACATCCACTCTCAACATGCCAACCACGTTTCTTCTGCTTAGCTGTTAGAGAAATTTTGCAGTCTCCATTGCTATATTGATCTTTCTTTCTTATCCATGTCATTTTCTGAGGTTCCTATTGTTATTCTGTTGAGGTTCTTTAGGAAGGACTATCATTCTGCAATATTTGGACATGTGTCCAAAATTTTTACATTTGTAACATTCCACTTCAGTGCTCAAAGATTCAAACATGTTGTAACTTATTCTCTTTGTTTCACTAGGTCTTCTTGAATAACCCCTTTGTGTATGACTCTCAAAGTTGTTATTGTTCATGTTGTTATCTCTTCAATTCACAGCTTTATGTCCAAAATTATTACATGCATAACATAAACCAAAAAATATAGTTTGATACCTAAGAGTTGAAGATCTTACAAAAGGAGGTGCTCTTATGAATCCTTCTTCTTTCCGAGGCCTATCTTTCTATTGTTGATTCTGAAATATGAATCTTCCTAGTGGAGGAGTGTCCCTATAATCTTCCTTGTATATCTTCCTATCCCCTTTGATTGTTTCTGCATAACATTTTGTATATGTTTCTTGATCTGTTGTTTTGGAGCTTGATCCCTTTTCTGTTTGATTGTATCCAAGTCCAGACTTGTCAAGATGGATTTTTGACTACTCATAATGTCATCTAAAAATTTTAAGATATTCTGCATATTTTTCTTCTGAATATCCTTTCTTAGTGCGACAATCTCTACTTCGAAGTTTCCAATGATCTTGTCCTTTTCTTCTAGCTTTGATTTGAGTGCTTCATCAATTCTTTTATCCTCTTCTATTTGAACCTTCAATTTTGTGATCATTTGTTCTAGTTCTCGAGTATCCTTTTTCTTGTCTAGTTCTTCTTGTAGTTTCTTGTTTTTCTTCTTTTCTCTTCTAATAACTTCTATGGCACACATTAATTCTTCTCGATAGTCAACTTCTGCTTCTTCAATTTCTTCTTCGACTTCTTCATATTCTTCTTTAGCTTCTTCATATNATTCTGCATATTTTTCTTCTGAATATCCTTTCTTAGTGCGACAATCTCTACTTCGAAGTTTCCAATGATCTTGTCCTTTTCTTCTAGCTTTTATTTGAGTGCTTCATCAATTCTTTTATCCTCTTCTATTTGAACCTTCAATTTTGTGATCATTTGTTCTAGTTCTCGAGTATCCTTTTTCTTGTCTAGTTCTTCTTGTAGTTTCTTGTTTTTCTTCTTTTCTCTTCTAATAACTTCTATGGCACACATCAATTCTTCTCGATAGTCAACTTCTGCTTCTTCAATTTCTTCTTCGACTTCTTCATATTCTTCTTTAGCTTCTTCATATTCTTCTTCGGAGTCTTCTTTTTCAGAGTATTTTACTAACATGAATAAAACTCTTCATGTCTCATTGTCACTGACTTCATCTTCATCTGATGACGAGATGTCTTCTTTGGTGCATAATCTTTTCTTGAAAACTTTCTTTGTAGTTCTTTTCCCTTTATATGTGTGTTTGCCTTTCGAGTAACCTTCATCATTTCTCTTTTCCTTATGAGGACATTTTTTATCAAAATGACCAATACCATCACAATTAAAACAAATTAAAGGAATCTTACCTCTATACCTATCGTCTATTCCCTTGTTTAGTATTTTGACCAAGTTGGCCACTTCTTCATAATCTTTCGAGATGTCACTGCTGCTATTATATTCTTCTTATTCCTTTTTATTTTGATTTTATATTTTGTATGCTTTGTGATCTAGGTGGATATCGGTGGCCACCCACCTTTTCCAACTGGCTCAAAATAGTTTTCTGGCAATTTTGGCAATTTACTATTTTTAGCAGGTTTTAACTTACGGGGCCATTTTGAGGGCCTAAATGAAGGTTTTTCAAGATAAAGGTTCTTAATGATAGTTGAAGGCATGATTAATACCCCAAAATGAATCTCCTCAATGATACCTTTCCAACGAGCTATCATATGCCTAAAACGGAGATCGTATGCAAAAGTTACGACGCCGGGAAGTTGATGCCCCAACTTACCCAAACGAGACCCACATGACTTTTGGCGCTTCATATCCTAGGGTTAGGTTTTTGGATGTCTAGGGTTTTTGGCATTCCTGCTTATTGTAAAAATGCCTTTAGAGCCTCATTGTAATGATCTTCTTGTGAATGCGAGTAGCCGTCACATCTCTTCTCAGAGATAAGCTATCACCATTCTAGCGAGTCTTTCACTCTATATTTTTACAGTCTCTGTACATTTCTTTCATTAACATAAATCATGTATTACTGTATTTCTGTGTTTATGGTTACATCTCTGATACATTTCTGTTATATTATTGAATATCTACGATATCTCTGTGCATTTCTTTATTATATCTCCGATCTCATTTCGTGCCGAAAATAATCTGGATCACTTTGAAGGCTGCTTCTTTTACATCTGGATTTTCCTGTTCAGTTCTCATTTCATATGCTGTGAAGATTCCATGCAGTTCATCCATGCTTATTGAGTTTAGATCTGATCTTTCTTCTAATGCTGATATCTTAGAGTTAAATCTCATAGGAAGAGATCTTAGTATCTTTTGAACAATTACAGATTCTTCGATTTCTTCTCCCAATCCTATGATTTCATTCATTATTTCATCGACTCGTAAGAAGTAGGTTGCAATATTCTCATATTCCTTCATTTTTAGTTGTTCAAACTAACCTATGTAAGTTTGAAGTTTGTTGCTTTGACTTTTGTATCTCCTTAATAAATATTTCGAAGCTTCTCCCAAATATCTTTAGTGGATTTACAATGTCCAACTTTGGTGAATACCATATCACTAAGACCATTCAAAAGTGCATTTTTGGCTTTGGAATTATTCTCACCTGGTTTCACTGCTTTTTCATTTGTTGGTGGAACTGCTGTATATCCATCTATAATTGATTGCCAAACTTGGAATCTCTGTGCCTATATATATGTCTTCATTCTTATGCTCCAAAAAGCATACTTTTTTCTATCAAACTGTGGTATTCCAGTTTTATACAAGTTGGTACTCTCCAAGATCTACTTTTCAGTGGTTAAACTGATTTCTGAAGGAACCTGCTATGATACCAATTGTTGGATTACTGAGAGGGGGGGTGAATCAGTAATAGCGTAATTATAATCATTTTTCTTCAAATAATCCAAGTGTTATATCAATGTAGAATTATTATTCAATAATGAGTAATAAGAAATGAACAATCACACACATACAAAGTACACCAGTGTTTTACGTGGAAACCCAAATCGGGAGAAAACCATGCAATGTTTTCTCTTATATGTCTTGAAGAAACACATTCATTGGAAGCACCAACTTCCTTTGTTTTCCAACTACAACTGGAAGGAGGCTCCAACCCCCTAGTTTCTCAGGCTACAACCTGAGGGAATCTCCAACTACCCAATTCTCTTGCTACAACCAGAAGGAGGATACAACCCCTTATGTTCTATGGATACAGCCGGAAGGTGGCTACAACCACCTATCCTTGCCCCGTCCAACCACCCTGAAGTAGAAATATAATGATGGAACCACTGTCACACTATCACTGTGAGATATACCATTGTAAACCTGAACCATGCATCAACCTATACCTCAACCCTGTTACAAGGGAAAAAATCTCTATGGCCAAGGGGAAACCACAACAGACGGGTATGACTAGAGAAATCAACTCAATTCCAACATATGCTATATAGACTAATGTGAAATATAAGAAAGAGGCCTACCTCGATCCAACGTTTGATGATGTTCCACCGATGAGCACTTTGAACCAAAGCTTTATACCTACAAGAATTTCTTAACAAACAAGTAGAGAAAGTACATAGTGATGATACAAAAAGGGTCAGCACATCAGATAGCATAATCCATTAATAAACATTACAAACATGCCCATGGATAATAATCATATATTTGCAAGATACCAATAGGATGGGAAAGGAGTATTTCTATTAATAGTCAAAGTCCTCAATGGAATGACACTCATACCATGGATTCTAGTTCCACATACCACCGGAAATGGCATGACAAACACTATAAATATAGGATAGTTTCAATGACAAATTCACTGAACTTCATCTCATTATTCTATAAATAAGCATGGGTTCTCTAACCATACTTCTAGGATAACTCAATCCGCAAAGCATCTTCCCGTGAGGGATTTCACCATAATGGGACCACTTTGTAGTTCATCCATTTCTACTTATTATCAACCATGAAAAGACAATAACGAGTCATCTTTACATCAAACAATCTTGGGTCCATTACCCAACCTTTGTGCTACAGGGATTTCTTCAAGGGTTGACATCAATGACAACCAACCTTAATCAACAAAAGATACAATCCACCAATATCAAGAGAGGGTTGACCTCTCCATCCTCGCCCCTTCCTTCCACCCAATAATATATAAGAGATAATGTCACACACCCACTACAGGAACTAATATTTTTTGGCCTTTTCCTTCTTTTCACCGAGGAACAGAATCCCTGAATTCCTATTGGGCCTAATGCAGACCCTACCATCCTTTATCCTTACCCATGTGATTGTTGGCTATGACCAAGAACGTTACCGGAAGGGTGTTTCCATCTTTTGTGATTCAGGAAATCGCAATGTATGTGTTCCCTTACTCTCTTGTCTCTTGAAGAGCCAAAATCTAAAAGGGACTAACAATATTGTCACATCTAGCAATGCCTTGGATTAAAACCTTGCATACCACCTTTTGAAGTTTCGTGTACCGGGTTTTCCTGGTAGAAGAGGACGAGGGGTTCATACCCTTCGATTTTCCGGGTGCTGAAACATCGAAAACCAAATCTACATGCGCTAAGCCGTATCGAGATTTCACAAGTCGAGAATTTGGGACTGGCGTGTACCAGTGACTTGCCTCTAGATATCCCAGGTGTCGAAATACCGAGACATTAGGACCTATCCACGCTATTATTATTATTTTGAGATTTTGCAAGTCATAGTTTCACAACCGGCGAGTACAAGGGAACTAAACCTTGGGTTTCTCGGGTGCCGAAACATCGAAACATCCAAACTCTAGACACACTGTCTCATTTTGGAGTTTCGCAAGTCGGGATTTCAGGACTGGCGAGTACAAGAGACTTTCCCTTAGATATCCCGGGTGCCGAAACACCGAAACACCGTATCTCCTTCGCTCTATTATCATTTTGGGGTCTCGCAAGTCGAGATTTCAGGATATGCGATGACAAGAGGTCTCGCATCTGGGTTTCCTGGGAGCTGAAGCTCCAAAACACCGATACATATATATGTATATATATAATATATATAAATATATAACGCTAAGTTCATTTAAGGCTTTCTCAAGTCGGGAATTCACAACATGCAAATACAAGGAAACTTGCCCTTGGGTATCCCAGGTGCCGAAACGCCAAAACACCAAACTCTAACCATGCTATACCATTTTGGGGTTTCGCAAGTCACGATTTCGGGATATGCAATGACAAGAAGTCTCGCATCTGGGTTTCCCGGGAGCCAAAGCTCTGAAATTCCGATACATATATATATATATATATATATATATATATATAACGCTAAGCTCATTTCAGGGTTTTGCAAGTCAGGAATTTGTGACATGTGAATACAAGGAAACTTGCCCTTGGGTATCCCATGTGTAGAAACGTCGAAACACCAAACTATAACCATGCTATACCATTTCGGGGTTTTGCAAGTCAGGATTTCGTGACATGCGAAGATAAGGAAACTTGCCCTTGGGTATCTCAGGTGCCGAAATTCCGAAACACCAAACTTTAACCATGCTATACCATTTTGGGGTTTCGCAAGTCAGGATTTCATGACATGCGAAGATAAGGAAAATTGCCCTTGGGTATCCCGGGTGCCGAAACACCGAAACACAAATCTTTAACCACGCTATACCATTTTGGGGTTTCACATGTCGGGATTTCCTGACATGCGAAGACAAGGAAAATTTCCCTTGGGTATCACGGGTGCTGAAACCCCGAAACACCAAACTTTAACCACACTATACCTTTTCGTGGTTTTGCAAGTCGAGATTTGGCAACATACGAAGACAAGGAAACTTTCCCTTGGGTATTCCGGGTGTCGAAATGCCAAAACACCAAACTTATCCACGCTAGACTATTTCGGGGTTCCACATATCAGGATTTCACATCTGGCGAGTACAAGGAAACTTACCTTTAGAAATCCCAAGAGCCGAAACACCAAAACACCAAAACTTAGGGAACCATTCTTTATGGTGCAAAATTTCCAAACTTATGCCATAAAATCCTCCAACGGATCCTTGGGTAATTATCACTAGGCTGGGTGACCTGTCGAAAGGGTCTTCTTAGATTATCGAGCTATGAACTCTGTGACAGGGGTGAGGTAAGCTTAAATACTTACTTAAAAATGGTAGTCCCTTCCAGAAACTCACTCCGGATCTGGAATATGATGGAGCTTCCCAGAAGGAGGTGCCTTCGGGAAAACAAACCAGGAAAAATTATGGGTCGTGAGCATGGGACAACTCTCCAGGGGATGAGCTCGAATATAAACTTATACATTCTATACCTAAATTGATTATAGTCATATAAGTATAAGCACCCAATCATTGTTGTTGATCAAAACAGCAGGCAAACACTTCTATACAGAAATCAATCATTTATAAGTGTACAAACATGAGCATGCATCCATTATATTTAATTCAAGAGGCGAGATGTAAACACTTATCAGAAAGAACACCAAGTGTGGCATGACTTCTGAGAGGGGTGCTCATTTCCACCCAACCGTAGGCCCAGCGACTCTAAATGGATTTACCACTAGCCACCCTCGAGCTAGACCACGATGCTTTGAGACTCAGTCTCTTACTTCCCGCTCGTCAGAAGTCCAGGACGAAGGTTACTCTCCTTCTCCTCTGCTCATGACTCCCTGTATTTTTCCATAGTTCCTCTGGTTCTCCTTTCGTGATTCCCCATCGCATGCCCTCTCCCCACACTTCTTTTCTTTCTTTGTCCTGCAAGCTTGCATGCGGCGTGAATTCCCCCGCAGTGGTCAGGCTTGAGGGCTTCTACGGATGGGTGGTTCACCCCCATACCCTCATTAAATCATGAGGAGCCTCCCCACCTACCATCCCTACGAGTAATTCATTCCAGGGCCAGAGAGAAACTTTGATCTTTGAGCCAGTAAAGACCAACACGGTATTGGTTTGGTGGAAGTTAACACCACCATTCCAGGTGCCTTCCACCACCTTTCATCATCCATCATGGTGTTTTTTTTAGCACATCCCCCTCTCAGTAGTCATGCAACATATATATACACACATCATTTACATTCATTGACCCTTTTATATAGGGTCCGTCAAATCACACATTCACATCTTGGAGTTTGCCATAGTTCTCGGCCAATATAGTTATTTTTACAGACTGGGGGAAACAGGGTGTTACAATTCCCTCCCCCTTAAAGGAACATCATCCTCGATGTTCTATCTATCAATAGAACATGTAAGTACAAGTAAACAAAATCGGATATGCCTGTTTCATGGCATCTTCCATTTCCTAGGTAGCCTCATCTTGGCTAAAATGTTTCCACTGCACCTTGACCTGTGCAATGGTTTGGTTCCTGAGCAGGGTTTCCTTTCTGTCCAGTATGCATTCAGTTTCTGGTAGGAATTCTCCCTCCAGTTCCACCTAGATCACAAACCAGTCAATTATATGATTAAAATCATGTACAAATTTCTTCAATAATGAAACATGGAAAACATTATGTGATTTTACTGTGGGAGGAAGTGCTAGCCTATAGGCTACAGGTTCCACTCTATCTAGAACTTCAAAGGGTCCACAATATCAAGGTGCCAACTTGGCACATGCTCCCAACTTCAGAGAACTCTTCCTAGGCCTAACCCTGAGGTATACGTGGTCTCCTACCTTGAACTCTCTTGGAGTTCTCCTTTGGTCGGTGTAACTTTTCTATCGGTTCTGAGCGACCTTTAGATTTTGTTTTATCTGAAACACTTGTTGTTCCATTTCTTTCAACATGTTCGGTCCAATAGTAACTCTGTTTATGGGATTACTCAAACTGACAGGAGTATTGCACGGCCTATCATAGAGGACTTCAAAAGGGCTCGTCTTCAGGGATTCTTGGTAGTTGTTGTTGTAGGAAAATTCCACTAGTGGAAGGTAGTCTTGCCAGGTTTTGGGTTGATGCATTATGTGCATCCTAAGCATGTCTTCGAATATTTGATTCAACCTCTCTGTATATCCATCGATTTGAGGGTGATAGGATGTGCTAAATAGTAACTTGGTCTACAAACCAGCCATTAGCGATTTCCAAAAATTGGAAGTAAATTTCATATCTCTGTCAGACATGATCTCTTTCGGCATACCATGCAGTCTAAATATCTCCTTCATGAATACGTTGGTGATGTCTATTTCCTTCCAAGTTGACTTGACGGGGATAAAATGAGTGGACTTGCTCAATTTATCCACCACTACCATGATGTCGTCATTCTGTTTGGTCGAGGTTGGTAATCCGGTGATGAAATCCATGGAGATGGGTTCCCATGATGATGTCATTCTGGGATTAGTAGAGGTTGTAATAATCCTACTGGGTGTCGGTGTTCTGATTTTACCTGTTTTCACTCTATGCATTTGGCTAAGTACTCAACTATGTCGTTCTTCAATCCAGACCAATAGAATTGTTTCCTGGTGGTCGTGATCATCTTCTGGTATCCCGGATGACCAATATAGGGTCTTTTGTGCAATTCATCCATTATGAACCTCTTCAAGTCATCACAATCTGGGATATACAATCTGTTTCTATAAGTGAGCAGACCTCCTTCCATCATCTGGTAGCCTCCATACTTTATCCCTATGGGTTCTTGCTGCAGAGACGAGGTCACGGTCTCAAAGAATGTGTCTGTCTCTTGTGCATTTCTGACTCTTTCCTTGACATCCGTCTCCTAGGTTCTTACCACTGCCAGCTGAATTGTTTTCATGTTTCTTCTAAGAGCATCGTCCACCCTATTTTCCTTTCCCTTAATATGTTTGATTTCAAAATCAAACTCGTTGAGGAGGGTCATCCACCTAACTTGTCTGGCATTGAGCTTTGGTTGGTCAAACAGATATCGCAATCCACAGTGGTCTGTCATTAGTACAAATTTTCTTCCTAGGAGGTAATGTCTCCACATATTCAAGGCGTGCATTATGGCAGCCAGCTCTAGATCATTGGTCACATAGTTGACTTCATGCTCATTCAATTTTTGGGATTCATAGAAGATTACACTTCCTCCTTGCATAAGAACTCCTCCGAGCCCTTCCTTATAGGAATCTGTACATACTATGAAATCAGCTTCGGGGTCGGCGATATTTAACATGAGTGCGTGGGTCAGTAGATGTTTCAGGGTTTGAAATCTTTCTTCACATTTTTGTGTCCACGTGAATTTTGTCCCCTTCCTCAGGAGGGTAGTGATTGGGATCCCAATCTTGGAGAATCCTTTTATAAATCTCTTATAGTATCTTGCCAAGCCCATAAAGGATCTGATATCCAAAACGTCCTTTGGGGTAGGCCATTCCATGATAGACCTCATCTTATCAGGGTCTACCGCTACCCCTTCTTCAGATAGGACATGGCCCAAGTAATGTATCTACTTCTGGAAAAATTCACACTTGCTAAATTTGGCATAGAGATGATGTTCTCTTAGCACTTGAAGCACAAGCCTAAGGTGTTCCTTATGTTCCTCTCTATTCTTGGAGTAAATTAATATGTCATCAATAAAAACCAACACAAATTTGTCTAGGAATTCGCTGAGCACATTGTTCATCAAGCACATAAAAGTGGCAGGGGCATTGGTCAATCCGAATGGTACTACCACAAACTTGTAGTGCCCATATCTCGTCCTGAAGGCAGTTTTGTGGATGTCTTCGCCCTTGATTTGGATTTGGTGGTATCCAGATCTCAAGTAGGTCTTCGAGAATATAGAGGCACCTCCCAATTGATCGAACAAGTCATCGATCCTAGGTAAGGGGTACTTTTTCTTTATGGTTACCTTATTGAGTTGTCTCTAATCTATACACAGTTGGAGGGTACCATCTTTATTTTTCACAAACAGGACTGGTGCTCCCCATGGAGACACGTTGGACCGGATATAGCCTCTGTCCATCATTTCTTTCAGTTGTAATTTAAGTTCAACTAGCTCAAGTGTGCTCATCCTGTAGGGTGTCCTAGACACTGGCACCGCTCCTGGTGCAAGTTCTATTGAGAAGTCGATGTCCCTTCTCGGAGGTAAACCCGGTACCTCTTTTGGAAATACATCTTTGTATTCTCTCAATGTGGGGTGGTCTTTGAGGCTTGGTTTGTCATCTTCAATTTCTTTCAACATCTGTATTGCATATAGTGGACATCCTTTTCTGCAATACTTTCTCATTTGAAGAGCTGATATTTGTCTCACCGAGATAGGTTTTTGGATCCCTTGAAGGGTTATTTTTCTTCCTTCTTCACTTACACATTCCAAGGTTTTATCGTAGAAGTCTAGTTTGGCTTTATGGGTGGCTAGCTAGTCCATACCAATTAACAGATCATACGATCCTAGGGGTAATATGTTAAGGGTTGCTTGGGTGGGGAATTTGCCCATAATGAATTGGCAGGCTGATATGACCTCCACTACTCTTCTTTTGGTGCCAGTGGCTAATTGTACCAACCATAGCTTGGAATTTTTATGTGGATGTAGTTTACATTTATCAACGGCCTTAAGGGTTATATAACTCAAATTTGAACCAGGGTCAATCCGAATAGACACTAAATGGTTGGTGATCATACCTTTGATTTCCACCACTGAAGCTTGGTGGTCAGCTTGTGTTGGTTGTGGAGCCTGATTATCTTCCTGATTCAGAGGTCCTTGCTTTTAGCTGTGTTTATACCCCATGAAGTATTTACACCCCAGAAGTATGTACACTCTTCCACGCGGGGGAGTGTAGAGGGGGGGTACCCCCTCTGCGAGGTTCGGGGGGGCTATCCCCCTGGCTGGGGGGTCTAGGGGCAAGCGGGCCCCCAACGGGGGTTTGGGGGCAGCGTCCCCTGATGGGGGTTCGGGGACGAAGCCCCCAAAGCAAAAATTGCCTTGTAAAAGTATATTGTAATTTCATTGTAAATCTGGACCGTTCATTATAAGGTCGCAGATCTAACGATAGAGATTATGTTAGGGTTTTTTTCCCTAGAAGGAAACCCTCTTTTTTATGAGGGAAATGTACTGTGGCTATGGATGATGGGGAATATTGTATTCTGAGAGAGGAGACTGTGAGAGAAAGAAGAGGAAGTTACAACAGGTTTTGTTGTAGGTTGTATCCCTTCATTTGCTGGATAATAATAAAGGAAGGACCTGGCAATTTCTCTGGTGGACGTAGCCCACACTGGGTGAACCACGTAAATTTGTGTCTCTCTTGTATTGTGTGTCTTCTGTGTT
>JASDQU010246257.1:0-16651 GCA_032191745.1 Picea mariana
TCCTCTTGGAGTTTTATCCCTCCCTTTACATTTGGAAGCTGTAGCTACCTTTGGAAGTCATTACTTCCCTTGAACAAAAACTATTGATTATTTCTCATATATTGTGCATGGTGTATTGTGGTGTATTGGTGTAACTATTATACTATTGTTCATTTATCATTGGATATAATTGAATGGTTTAAGTATAATTTGAAAAAGGTTTTAAATTGTACTTGATACTGATTCACCCCCCTCTCAGTATCAACAAATTTTTCCTCATAATTGTCTTCTTTTTCAATTTGTTTTTCTGGCTCATTTCCTTCATGGAATTCTATTTCAAGATGTCCTCGTTTTTCACAATTAAAACAAAACAAAATACCTGTGGTGATTATGTACTCTTCATATTATAAATATTTTTGACATGGTGAACATAATTCTTCTTGATTTGTATCTACATCTTCTTTGGCATTTTCTGAATCTGCGATGGGTGAAGAATATATGTCATGTAACTTATCCCAAAGTTCTTTTGTTGATGAACATTTACCAACCTTTTCTCTTAACGAATTAGGTAATCCTTCCCAGATGAAATCCATTGCTATTGTGTTATTCTTCTTCAATTATTTCTTGGTTGCAGTCTTTGGAATTTGCCCTTTTTGAACTATCATATCCTGTAACAACTGATAGCCAAATATAATGTCCTTGTGCCTGTAAAAATACTTTCATCCTTATGCTCCAGATCTCATACTTAAAACCATTCTGACCATGAAACATTGGTACTCCATTCTCAAAATAATCCATGATCTCCTTCCAATGGTTAAACTATTTCCTGAAGGAAGCAGCCCTGATACCAATTGTTGGATTATTGAGAACAGAGATGAATCAGTAATAGAGAAATCTAAGCCTTTTTAACCATATAATGCAATTGTTATATCAATGTAGCATTATCATCCAATATTTGTAGAGTAAATAAACAATGAACAAATGAACAATCATACACATACACAGTACACCAATGTTTTTACGTGGAAACCCAAAGCGAGAGAAAACCGCAGAATATTTTTTCTTATATGTCTTGAATAATTACATTCATTAGAAGCACCAACTTCCTTTGTTTTTCAGCTACCACTGGAAGGAGGCTCCAACCCCCTAGTTTCTCAGGCTACAACCTGAGGGAAGATCCAACTCCCCAATTTTCTGGCTCCAACCAAAAGGAGGCTACAACCCCCTATGATCTACGGCTACAACTAGAAGGTGGCTACAACCACCTGTCCTTTCCCTGACCAACCTCCCTAACGTAAAAGTAGAATTATGGAACCACTATCACACTATCACTATGAGATATATTGTTGTAAACCTGTACCAATCAACATGTACCAATAACCTGAACCATGCATCAACAATGCTTCAACCTATACCTCAACCTGTTATCAACATGTACCATAAATAAAATCTTCAACCATGCACCAACTTGTACCTCAACCTGTACCATGAACAAGTGCATCAACCATGCACCAAACCTGTACAAATAACATGTCAAAAAAACCTGTCCAAAAAAATTATCACAACAACCTGTCTCATCAACCTTATAAACCAAATCAGATCTACTCACCAAGATAAATCACCAAGACAACTCTCAAAGATGTACATCAACCAATCATAACACAACAACTCATAATCATCACCAAGATCAATATGTGCTTCTAATAATACACCAATACAAGTATGCTACATCATCCATAAATCATGTGTCAACAATACTACTAACAAGTGCCTCCAACCATGTACCAAGTATGTACCAATCATGTATCAACTACTCATAAAATATGACTCATCAAGATGTACCAACATCATCAATTATACATCTCATGTATGTGCCAACTCATCAACTACTTGTCTCAACCATGTACCCAACATGTACCTCAACCAAAATCCCTCGTCAATTTCATCATCCAAATATGATTTGTAACTTTGTAATAGACCTGGTGTATATGATCACATACCTTCAAAACCTTCCTTAAATTTAACAACAAGAGACTATCATTTTCATCAAACTTTTCTTTAGTCTCACATGACTAGTTTTGGATTATTCAACAACCCTAACTTGAAATGATCATAACTATGTACCTGTAATGAATAAAGATATGAAAATAGTATACAATGTTATTTAGAGTGTTTTGTGCAATTCCTCCAGGTGTCACTACTTGGAACCTCTCATAAAAGGATTTATAGAAAAAATGGCATACCTTGTTGAATTTTTTCTTATTCTAGAGAGTGAACTTGTAGAGCGTGCCCCGCACGGAATATTTGTTGTATGGATCTGAAAATTTTACATAGAATACTACAGACTATACTCTAACAAACACTTTTTGTCTTACTTAATTTGGATCTTTTATGAAGAATTTATGATGTGTTTACCCGAAACACATGTTTTAGACTAGTTTCAAGACTAGCCACAAACCCTATTTTCCACAGAGTGTAACTCAAAAACTACAGTGACCCACAAGCTTAAAATTGTACCACAGCTACATGGATATGTTTTCTCAATGGACTAAAAATTTCAGGGTCTGAAACATTCTAGAAAAGTAGTTATTTCGACAATGGAGAGATGACCTATAAATAACATACCTTAGAAAGCATCATCAAAAGAATTTATCCTCCCTTGAATTTCGGCCTTCTATACTTCACCTTCTCTCTGAAATTCGGCTTAGATATCATTTGGTTACCTCAGTCACCTATAGATATTCAATATTCTCAAGTGTGATTTTAAATGAGAGCATTGCCTCTTATTTATACTTTCATGTAGCTTCCTCAAGGGTTACCTTTTAACCATCTTAGCCCACTTTCCTTATTTTAGGGCTAACCAACTTCTAACCAATTGTCCAAATAGTAATTTATCCATTAAATTTATTATTTAAATAATTTATTTTGTATCCACTTTGACTTATAGTACACTCATCACTTCACTTTACCTCAAGGGGTTACCTTCTAACCATATTAAACCACTCTCCTTATTTTAGGGCTAACCCGCTTCTAACCACTTGTCAACTTAGTATTTTCTCCATTAACTTTATTATTTAAATAATTTCTTTTGTATTTACTTTGAATTATAGTAAACTCATCACTTCACTTTATTATTTATCTTCTAAAAATCTCTTCAACCACTTTGACTACTTTGACCTTTTGGGGCTTTTAGATGACTCATGAGGGTTCTTCAACTTCACATGGCCATAACTCTCTAACCATGAGAAGTTATGTGACGTTCCACATACCACTGGAAATGTAATGACATGTACTATCCACATAGAATATAATTACCTACAAGTATATCAAAACTCATATTGTTATCCATCAAACAAACTTGGGTCCATTACCCAAACCTGGGTTCTCCAACTTCACATGGCCATAACTCTCTAACCGTGAGGAGTTATGTGATGTTTCACATACCACCAAAAATGAAATGACATGTAATATCCATATAAAATAGTCTTGCCTTCAAATATATTAAAACTCATACCATTATACATGAAACAAACTTGGGTCCATTACCCAAACCTTTGTGCTACCGGAATTCGCTACCAGACTTTCTCCAAGAGTTGACATCAATCACTAAGGGTTGACATCAATCTACAATATCACTCTCCAATGGTTGACATCAATGAAAACCAACTATCCATCAACCTAAGCCAACTTCCTAACAATATCCCCCTTTGGCATTGATGGCAACACCAACATTGATAGCAACACTTAGTCATGATAACATTCATTCTTATACTCCTCATCAATGTTCCTATATCTCCCCCTTTGACATCAATGGAAAAGTGTATCTCCCTTTGGGGCTTCTCCCCCTGACTGAAATCTCCTTGGGGCTGCTCCCCCTATCCATATGCCTTTTATTTTTCTTTGTGTTTATAAGCCTATGATTACTCTCTCTCCCTTCATATGAATAATATCTTCCCCTTTGAAAAAATGTATCACTCTGAATTCATATCACTCATTCTTCCCTTGTGACAATCGCTCCCCTTGGAAACATGCCTCTATGCTCTCTCTCCAAGAATTTACCTTTGCATCTGATAAATCTCTCTCCCTTTGTCCTATTAATGGTGATAATGTTCCTTTGTCTCTGAACCAATATATGAATCCATGCTCTCGTCCACTGTCATATATCTGTCCAAACCTGCTAAGTCTTCTTATGAATCCATCTCTTATTGTCCAAGAATCTACTTGCGCAATTGTCCATAATGCTGACCCATTTATCACTATATTATCATGAAGTCTTGATTAATCCATCAAACTATACTTCTACTAACTGACTTCTTTGAATCTATCTTCTCAAACTCTGCAAGATGCTCGAAGAATGGTTCTTTGGTCTGTCACAACTATTGGATATACTCCCCTTGTCTAATATTCATATTACTTGGGAGTCTATAAGCCGGATGGCTCAGAACAATTCCTTCTCTGATGTGTATTCATCATCATCTTCATTGGTAGATTCATTATTTCTCTGAGCTATGACTTCTTTCTTTCTATTTGTGGATTCATCTTTCACTACAATTCCTAAAAGTACAATCTTTTGAACCTGTTCCTTATTTACATGTCCTTCCTTTCTTTCAGTTATTTTCCAAACCTTTCTGTATCTTACATCTTTCTTTTACTCTGTAGAATTTTCGTCATCTCGTTTTATTTCCAATCTTGTGATCTCTGGTACTTGGTACTTGGTCTTTGTTCACCTATTCTTCATGTTTTCTTATCCATACTTTCTTATATCTTATATCGGTGTTCTCTTTCATGGAAGTATCGATCATGCTTCTACAATCACTGGCTATGTGTCCATAGTTATGACATTTGTAACACTCAATATTACGTGTGGCCACATAGGCACTTATTGCTTGAACATTTATGTTATAATCCCTGCAATTTGCAACCTTATGTCCAAAATTAGTATAATAAAAACAATGACCATAAAAGAAATTTCCATAACTGGGAGTGAATGATCTTATTTTTGGTGTAGTCCTTCTGAATTTATGCCTTAACTAGTCATGATAATGACTGAAGCTTCTTTGTGGATTGAACACAGATGGTATTCTTGAAGATGTATCTTCAATAGTTTTCTTAGATTCTGGTTGACCATGATTTCTTCCTTTGAGTACTTCTGCATAACTCTTTTTTTTTTCTTCATTCTTATTTTCTAGCAACCTAGAGTGCTTCTCTTCATTCTTTGTAACTGATGTGGAATTTTTTGTCTCTTCAATGTTCTTTTTGAGCTTGACAATTTTACTTCTGAATGTGATAACTTCTTCTTCAAGCTTCTTAACCTCTTCTTCTTTCTTTAATATCTGAGACTTCATGACTTCTTTTGTTCTCTTCTCTTCTTCAAGATGAATTTTTAATGTGATTATTTCTTCTTCAAGTACTTTCTCTTCTTGACCAAACTCTGACTCAAGTTGGTTTAGATCGTTAGTTCTTTCCTTAAGATGATTTGTCAATATATTCTCTCTCATTTATGCTTCTTCCTTCTATGCTGCTATGTTGGCTTCCAAACACTGCTTTTGATATTCAATATTTTCTTCGATCTTTCTGGCTTATTCTAGATGAGTTCTTAAGTTCTCGATGACTTGTTGGGATTCTTCAAAAATGTGAAAACTTTCCTTTTGTTTCATCAATTCTTTCTTGAGTGACTTGTTTTATTCTCTTAGATCATCTAAAGAACTAATCAATTATGCCTCATAATTGTCTTTTTTTTCAATTTGTTTTTCTGGTCATTTCCTTCATGGAATTCTATTTCAAGATGTCCATGTTTTTCACAATTAAAACAAAACAACATACCTATGGTGATTATGTACTCTTCATCTTCTGAATCTTTTTGACATGGTGAACATAATTCTTCTTGATTTGTATCTACATCTTCTTTGTCATTTTCTGAATCTGTGATGGGTGAAGAATATATGTCATGTAACTTATCCCAAAGTTCTTTTGTTGATGAACATTGACCAACTTTTTCTCTTACCGGATTAGGTAATCCTTCCAAGATGAAATCCATTGCTATTTTTTTATTCTTCTTCAATTCCTTCTTGGTTGCAGTCTTTGTCATTTTTGAACTATCGTATCCCATAACAACAGATAGCCAAATATAATGTCCATGTGCATGTAAAAATACTTTCGGCCTTATGCTCCACCTCTCATACTTAAAACCATTCTGACCATTGAGCATTGGTACTCCATTCTCATAATAATCCATGATCTCCTTCTAGTGGTTAAATTGTTTCCTTAAGTTACCGTCTCTTATACCAATTGTTGGATTACTGAGAGGGGGGTGAATCAGTAATAGAGAAATCTAATCCTTTTTAACAATATAATGCAAGTGTTATATCAATGTATCATAATCATCCAATATTTGCAGAGTAAATAAGAAATGAACAAATGAACAATCATACACATACACAGTACACCAGTGTTTTTACGTGGAAACCCAAAGCGGGAGAAAACCACGAAATTATTTTTCTTATATGTCTTGAATAATTACATTCATTGGAAGCACCAAATTCCTTTGTTTTCCAGCTGCAACTGGAAGGAGGCTCCAACCCCCTAGTTTCTCAGGCTACAACTTGAGGGAAGCTCCAACTCCCCAATTTCTGGCTACAACCAGAAGCAGGATACAACCCCCTATGATCTACAGTTACAACCACAAGGTGGCTACAACCACTTGTCCTTTCCCCTTCCAACCACCTTGACGTATAAGTAGAATTATGGAACCACTGTCACACTATCACTGTGAGATTTACTGTTGTAAACCTGTACCAATCAACTTGCACCAAACAACCTGTACCAATCAACCTGCACCAAACAAATTGTACCAATAACTTGAACCATGCATCAACCATGCATCAACCTGTACCTCAACCTATTATCAACCTATACCATAAATAAGTGCATCAATCATGCACCAACCTATACCTCAACATGTACCATGAACAAGTACATCAACCATGGAACAAACCTACACAAATAACATGTCACAACAACTTGTCCAAACAACTTATCACAACAACCTATATCATCAACCTTATCAACCAAATAAGATCTACTCACTAAGATAAATCACCAAGACAACTTTCAAAGATGTACATCAACCAATCATAACACAACAACTCATAATCATCACCAAGATCAATATGTTCTTATAATAATATACCAATACAAGTATGCTACATCATCCATAAACAATGTGTCAACAATACTACTAACAAGTACCTCCAACCATGTACCAAGTATGTACCAATCATGTATCAACTACTCATCAACTATGACTCATCAAGATGTACCAACATCATCAACTATACACATCATGTATGTGTCAACTCATCAACTACTTGTCTCAACCATGTACCCAACATGTACCTCAACCAAAACCCTCATCAATTTCATCATCCAAATCTGATTTGTAACTTTGTAATAGGAATGGTGTAAATGATCACATACCTGCAAACCTTCCTTAACTTTAACAACAAGAGACTACCATTTTCATCAAACTTTTCATTAGTCTCACATGACTAGTTTTGGATTAGTCAACAACCCTAACTTGAAATGATCATAACTATGTACCTGTAATGAATAAAGATATGAAAATAGTACACAATGTTATTTAGTGTGTTTTGTTCAATTCCTCTAGGTTTCACTACTTGGAACCTCTCATAAAAGGATTTATAGAAAAAATGGCATACCTTGTTGAATTTTGTCTTATTCTAGAGAGCGAATTTGTAGAGCGTGCCCCGCATGGAATATTTATTGTATGGATCTGAAAATTTTACACGGAATACTACAAAATATACTCTAACCAACACTTTTGGTATTACTTAATTTGGATCTTTTATGAAGAAGTTATGACGTTTTTACCCGAAACACATGTTTTAGACTAGTTTCAAGACTAGCCAAAAACCCGATTTTCCATGGAGTGTAACTCCAAAACTACAATGACCCACAAGATGAAATTCATACCACATCTACTTGGATATGTTTTCTCAATGGCCTATCAATTTCAGGGTCTGAATCATTCTATAAAAAAAATTATTGCGACAATGGTGAGATGACCTGTAAATAACATACCTTAGAAAGCATCATCAAAAGAATTTATCCTCTCTTGAATTTCGGCCTTCTTTAATTCACCTTCTCTCTTAAATTCAGCTTAGATATCCTTTGTTTACCTCGGTGACCTATAGAGTTATGTGACGTTCCACATACCACCGGAAATGGAATGACATGTACTATCCCTCTAGAATAGTCATACCTTCAAATATATTAAAACTCATAACATTATACATGAAACAACCTTGGATCCATTACCCAAACCTTTGTGCTACAGGAATTTGCTACCGGACTTTCTCCAAGGGTCGACATCAATCTACAATATCGCTTTCCAATGGTTGACATAAATGACAACCAAAAATCCATATCAAATATCCATCAACCTAAGCTAACTGTCGGATAGGTGTGTTATTAATATAATGCACCGGTGTGTTTGATTATACAAAGCACCGGTGCGCTAAATATTTTTGGAGCACCGATATAATATTATTCTTTTTTATTTATTTGAAATATTGAGAACTAGTGTTGTTAGTAATTAAATGCCTCGATGCTTTATATTGTTATAGACGCACTAATGTGTTTTGTTTAAATAAGCGCGTCGTTATGCTTTAAAAGTTATCTAAATTTTTGTTTTCACATAAAATAGTATATTCATCTTGAATTATATTTTAGGATGCATCCACATAACTTGCAGTGTTTCATAGTATACATTTTCCGCTTAAAGTTGACTTATTCTTATAAATTTGTTGTTGCTTTTGCTCAAATGAAAGGAGAAAAGCTTATAATATCAAATGGCCAATTCTTAAAATTCCATCCCATTCCATATTGCTCAAAGTCCATCTTGGAGTTCTCTCTTTCCATCTCTAGTAAGTTCAGATTTTATTTATATTTTGATTATTTAATTGATTTTTTTATCCATGTCAATCTGAATAAAAATGTATCAAAATTTGTAGGATCTTGATTCCGAATCGAGCTCAGATGAAAAAAATATTCGACCAGTTCAAAAACGTCGGAAGCTCTTATCAGGAGTAATATACCGCAAGAAGTTGGTAGATAAAAATGGACAGCCACTTTACCCTTCCAATTGTAACATTCCATCTTCCAGCCACAATCCTGCATCAATGATGGTAATAATTGTTTGGTATAACATAATTTGAACAAACCAATTGCATTGTTTTTACTAATATCATCGATGTACTAATGTTCAACATTTTTGAAATTGGGATTCTAATGACAAGTGACCTACTTATCATCTTTCGTTACACCCCACTACAATGTCAAATCGAGAGAAGGCTACAATAAGAGCACAACTCGGAGAGGAATCATACCAAGAATGGTTGAATCAACCACCTATTCAATTCCCACTATGTCAAATTCACCAATTAGGAATGAATACGAAAATAATAGTTCTTCACAAGTTGGCAATGGAGCCAATCAAATAGCGGTTGGTATGGAATATTATTTATGGGATACGACTGCCATGGAGAAAATGTTGTTAGATGCATTCCAAAACGATGAGCTAGGGGATGATTCTCATATCACTGATACATTTTTCGAAAGCTTGAAATTTTCTTCCACCACCCCTCTTTTTGGACCTAGCTAGTCAAAGTCTATCTAAATGGGGACAACAATGTTATTGTACAACTTGAAAGAAAAGTTTTACATGTCAAACACATGTTTCTCAGTAATATTGAGGTAACTGACCATCAATTCCATTATATTTTGAGAAATCGTGTCACACAATCAACATTAAAAATGTTCGATTTTATGAACGTTAAATGACATTGTACGTTTGTATTTCCCACTAACTGTAGGTTATTCAAAGATAAGTTTATTTTGAGTGATAATGTCTTTACCGGTAGCTGTGAAGAGGCAAAGAAGATGTTGAAAATTTTGGGTGTTGATTACATATCATAGCATGCATGTCTGAATGATTGTATTCCATATAGAGTAGAATATGCAGACAAAGAGATATGTACGAAATGCTGGCATGAAAAGTACCATAAATAAAATAAAAAGGGTAAATCACATGGTCTTCCTCATAAGATATTGAGTCACTTTCCTATAATCCCAACGATTCAAAGGATATTTCATTGCAAATAATTAGCTATGTTGCAGGGATGGCATGCCTTGCACAGAAGTGAGTTGGGAGTTATGCAAATCTTGACAGATTCAATAGCCATGAAGCATATAGAGAATACATGGCCCTCAAAACTCAAGGATGAAGTACGAAGTCTATGACTTATCATATCCATGGATGGCATCAACCCATATTCCCTCCAAAACACCAACTATTTTGTTTGGCCTGTAGTAGTGATCAATAAAAATATCCCCTCGTGGTTTTCCATGAAGAATGAACATCTTATGTTGGCTCTTATAGTCCCTAGTAGAAGACAAGTGAAGAATATGGATGTCTACCTACAACCATTGGTAGATGAATTGAAGGAATTATGTGAAGGGATACATGTATACAATGTATCAAGACCCATCGCAACATAGAAGAGTTTTACGTTGTATGGCATGTGTGCTTACATTGCACATGATTATCCAGGCTTAGGAGTTTTCTCTGGTAAATTCCATGTTTATTGATTTTTTTATATACGTAACAATATTTTTTGGCATATTTAATTTGTTGCAATTTTTTTTATCTTCAATGCTAGCGTGCTATGTATACAATAATAATTTCACAGGTTTTGTAACAAAAGTGTATCATGGATGTAAATGTTGTGGACCTTCTCTTAAAGATAGGTGGGCCAACCACCTACAAAATCTAGTGTACGACTGCTCCAAGGTATTCAATTGTAAACCAAAGAGAACCCAAAGGTCTTCAATAATGACACCAACATAATGGCTTAGAGCATATGAGAGAGAGAAGGAGATTATATAAATGTTCGATTCAAATTGGGAGCTTATGTTCGATGATCCAGAATTCTTCGACACCTATGTTGAGAAATTTTCCATTACGGTGAAAAGGAAATATTTCTTTTATGAGCTCATATTGGGAACATCTTAAGATTGCCCACTTACTAGATCTCATGCATATATTTAAAAATGTTTCATCTTCTTTATGGAGGAACAAATCATCAAAACAAAGTGACACATTGGATGTTAGGAGAGATCTTATTTCTTCAAAAACTAAAAAGAAACATTGGCCAAGACAAGAAAGTAGAGGAGAGGCTAGTCCCTCTTTTGGTCTTTCAAAGAAGGTGATGTCCCTTGTATTTTGAAGAAAGATGATCTTTCCTTGGAAAAGGAAGTTATATTGGGTGTGAAGCTGCCTTATTTATATGGGTCTTCACTGCAACACAACTTCACTATGGAAGACGATTTTTCGGGGTTGAAATCATATGACCATTTGAACCTTCTAAGAGTACGTACGTCAAAAACACGATTTTGTTATTTGTTTTAATTTTTATTCCATGGGATAAAACACAATTAATTTTGTATGTTTTTACTTTGTAGTGTCATTATCCTTTGCTCATGCGTGGGTGTGTGAACCATGAATTCCCCCAGGACCTATGATGTTCCATATCTAAACTATCTGCATTTGTACGTTTATTACGAGGAAAATCTCTCTATGGCTAGGGGTAAACCACAACAGACGGAAATGACTACAGAAATCAAATCTAATATCAGGTATGCTATATAAACAAATATGCTAGCAAGACAATATAAAAGGCCTACCTCGTCAAGACATTCGATGAAGTCCATCATTGAGCACTTGACTCAAATAAATACACTTGCAACTTGTCCTCAACAACCAAGAAACGCAAGCATATGGTGATAATATATAATGTTAGCACATTCAATAGCATAATCCATCAACATTCATAAAAAATGTGCCCATGGAATAATAATTCAAATATTTGCAAGATATTAATTGGATGAGAAAAGAGTATTTCTATTAAAATGTAATCAGCAGAAGTGAATGAATTACAAAATTTCTTGTCGGCATGGTTCGGAACCAAGAAACTAAGTTCCTTCCAGCCAGGCATCCACTACTTCAATCCTCCACCAAATGTAATCTCATATAAGAGAGACAATGAGGTTATTAATCAATAGGGAAGATATTAGGGGTTGAACAATGTGTTCAGACTTAAAAGGACAAAGGGATGCAGACTCAATATGAAGTGAATAATTTCTCCAGAGTAACTTTGCTCTCAAAGTTGAATTCTTCTCCTCTTTTCCATAGCTCATATTTGGCCCATTTGTAGCCTTCAAGTGGAACTGAAGGTTTGAGTCGGAATGTTTCCAGTATATGGAAGGTCAAGGATCATGAATCGCATGACGTGACATGGAAACATGACACCATTTTTTAATTTTGGTCACACATATCGATGTACACGGGCAATAGTGGTGCAACATGCGTATACACATGATCTACTATAGGTAGGGCACGTATATGTGGAAAAATAATGTTTTTATCTCTGGGATTTGCAAAAAGGGACTTCAATTCTGTAGGGAAATGGAAAAGGGCCTTATGTGCAAGTTTGCATAGGGTGAGGCAAATCTTGCTATAAAATATGCCCCCTAATGTGTGAGGTCAGAGGAGTATCTGTGATGGATGAAATACATTATAAGACCCAGAAGTGGAGTAATGGGGACCCAAATGGAAGAACTAGTTTCTCATTACAATATGTATTGACTTTGCACACATGGCTGCCAATTTGAATTACACTGCAGATCCATGTGAAAATATACCAAACAGTTGTCCATGGTCATGAATAGGCAATACAAAGGTGGCTACATGCCAAAGGTTGTCATAGTCACGAACAAGGCCCAAAAAAACCAGTCTCAAAATAAATATGAAGATATATGTATACAATGGAGTACAATCTAATCTCCCATGATCATTGAAGTCACATAGGTACTAGTCCAATGAAAGTTAGTAACAACTCATGAAAGTTGCAACTATGAACTAATGTCTTCAAGTCTTTTACACAATCCACCAAAGGTGCAAGTCTACATCATGTGAATAAAGGAGTTTAGGTCGAACACAATGAGACTTCGTTTGATTATCAGTCATTGAGGTATACCATTAAAAAATGTGAGACAACCTATCAATAATGAAAGTAGATATCAAGGCACCGAGTACATTCTTACAAGTGTGAATAAAGGAGTTGGGATCGAACACTTGAACAATCCATCGATTAGGAGACATTAATGTATTCCCAACTATCGATGGTAAGAGAACCTGCCACTAATGAATGCAAGCCTCTAGGTACTCATAGGACTCTAGGTCTTGTCTCCAGAATAGATGAGCTGAATTCGATGGAAGGAGACCCGCTGAAAGGAGAGCATTAAGGAATCGCTCATCATTCAGCATGAGGTACAAAGTAGGAGCTTGATGATTTGGAGGAAATCAGACGAAGAACATGTTCATGAACCAATGACCTTGTTGACCACCTCTCCAACACAGGTGGTCAACTCCATGTGCCATGAAGAGATGCATCATCAAATGCAAATTTGTCAAATACTTTGGTTCTACAGGGCATGTTTGGCCCTAGTACTTATTTTTGTAACTAGAATTTCCGCACCCCCGTGTGGGTTAATAATGTAATAGGTCTACATGAGTCATGTCTAGGTCAGTGACCTTGGGATCGGTTCACTGGGAGAGTTCCTTTCACCGAGGGTTTTTTATCCTCAGGTTATCAATTGGGCTTTTCCACCTTATTAATTTCCCTTGAGTTTTTCCCTCACACTTGCAATAATTCCTCCAAAGTGGTGAACGACGTTCTAGTGTGTTTATATTTTGGTAACTATTGTAGGGAAATATTTTAAATGACCATGAAAGACATCTTAGAAATTTTTGCAGAATTCCGTCGATTCTAGAATAGTTTTTTTTAATTAAATTTCCCTAAGTTTGGAGGTTTAATTATTTAATTAATTGTTCTTGAGCAAAAATTGTAAAAAACTAGCTCTTTGGACTTTTGATAGGGGTATTTGTGCTCAAAAGAAATGGAATAGCACCCCCTACATCCATCGACCAAGTTTCATGTCAGCCGGACAACTTTTTCCATGGGTATGTCCACCCGGAGTGTTAGTCAGTCTAAAACAACAATTTTAATTGCTAAAGTCCAAACATGGAAAAATTGTAAAAATGTAATAATGAGTTAAAAATATTTTTGATGTTGCATAGAAGTTAGAGAGAGACTCCCTAAGCCTAGCCTAACCTAACCACCCAACCTTTTTCCTAACCTTTTTCTACCCTTTCCCCCTCTCACCCTCTTTAAGTGTGACACCCTAAGGGGAGGTTACGCCCTCCTTGAAGGAGAATGACATGGCATATTGTTTTAATTGATGGAGGCTCTACTCTCATTGATTGGTGTTCTCCCTCTCACCCCCATGTCCCTCCTTCCCTCTTCTAATCTTTCTTTACCTCATCCCAACACCTCCCATTCTCTCCTCATCCCAAAACATTGCACCCTCCTAGGAGAAGTGTGCCCCCTCCATCTAGAAACTTCCCAAATATTTTTTAAAAAAATATTTGAAACCTCTCACCTTCATAGGAATCAATCCCAAGGCCTCTCACACCCTTTTTTCTTGATCCCAACATTTTCAACCTTTTCTGCACCCTAGATCTACTTCTCAAACCCTAGATGGTGTGCCCTATTCTAGAGATCTCCTCTTTTGCTTTGTGTTGGACACTTGGAATTGATCCAAGAGGGGTGAGTTTGCCTCTCCAAGTATAAATAGATCCCTTTCCTTACTCCCAAGTCACCATATCTTGAGCTAATGTTATGCTACTTGATTTCTCACTCTCTCTCTCTTTCTTTCATCATTTTCATTCTCTAGCTCTTAGGGTTTTGGAGATAGTTTTCTCCAAGATCCTCTTCTTGAGTAATAAAGAGAAAATCTTTGGAGGACTATTGGAAGAGTTATTCACATGCATTTTCTTTCCATATACATGAGGTAAAGTTGTTCTAAATTGTTTGGTGATTTCATCCATTGTATCCTAAGGTAAAATGTTATTTGGGTAGATCTAGTAATGCACATGCTTGTAGATCTATATATCTTGATATATTGGATAGGATTGAAATGTCATATTATTAGTGTATGCAACATATTGTCTATCGTATGCCATCACTTTTCAAGGTTTTTGCAGGTTTAGCTTCAAGGGTTTCATTGGGAACACCTCAAGCAAGAAGGCTCCCTTGAGACACATTCAAACTCCATTATTTTCTCACTCTTTCTCTTCTTATATATTGTTGTTCATTTCCATCTATATTTAAGCTAGTATAGCTTAGCAATATAGGTCATTTTCAATCAAATATTTCAAAGTTTTTCTTCATTCTTTGGGTTGTGTGTAGCATTTCCAGCAAGGATACCTTGCTGGTTTTTGCAGGTTCAGATCTAGTTGAGAGGGGTTTTGGCTACCTAAAGGCATCCACACAACACTCAAAGACCCCCCACAGGGATTGGTAGCTATTTATCAACCTCCTTCTTCAGTTTGTAAGTATTTTTGTTCATTTATTCTTCCTTTTCTTGCTTGCTAGTGGCTCATAGTTGTGGGAGAAGGAGTGGCATAGCCTCCTCCCATGTGTGAGCTCTTGGGTAGCTTAGAACTAGTTTAGATCTTGCTTTCTTGAATTTTTTTTTAGCCTCTTGATCTAATATGTGGGGTTTGGAAGGTGAAGTGGGCATCTTCTTAACCTAAGACATGGGGTAGGGTTTGCCTCTTGTTTGCTTGGTTTGATTGCTTATTCCTTTCCTTAGTTTGTATCTCTTGCTTGCTTGTCTCTCTTTTCTCAATATTTTCTAAGTTAAGTGAGCTAAATTAATTGCATACCTATTTGGGAGAGGAATACCCCAAGAGGTAATGTTAGGTTTTTAATATGTGATTAATCATCTAAGTGATTAATGCATAATGATCTAAGAATATTCTAGATCTAGATATAACACTTAATAAATATCTAGCTTAAGCCTATTGGGCATAAATAACTTAACTAGATCTATTTGCATGCTTAAATCTTTTCAAAGTTTAATATTTCTCTTAGATGCTTAGATCTAAATTCCTAAATGCTTGAAAGCTTCAATAAGTGAATGGGGTTTTTCTTTCATGCTCTTAATCTTAAGGCCATTTGCCACATGCTTGAAGTAATCTCATTGATAAGTTTATAAGTAGGCAAACACTTCAATCTTTTTTTTTCTCACACTTAATGCTCATATCTAAATGCTCTTTAACATAAGATAAGTGTGATTGTCTTTCTTTTCTTGATTGGCAATGTTGGAGCTGCCCCTGTTTTTTTCGCTTCACACTAATTTGAAAAAATCCGATATTTGTGATCTAGAGTTGTTTTTTCCTTTTCATTCCCTTCCAAAAATCATAAAACTCTGAGAGAATTTTTTGTTGCCAGAATAGTAATACTTTATTACTTACGAAGGACCCTTTTTTCGCAAGAATGTCTGTCCTTAGGGTTTTTTAAAGTTTCATAATCTCGCAAGTTGGACACCTTATATCTCGAATTCACAAGTCCCGAGTCTCGAGAATGCGAACTCGATCTTAATCTTCATCCAAAACAAAAATAGTATAAAGACCTTTAACTTTTGACTATGACATCCTTGGCGTTTCGCGCCTCGGCATTTCTCGACC
>JASDQU010246259.1:6642-16650 GCA_032191745.1 Picea mariana
CTATTGACACTTGAATCCGTCGGGACCGAAACGACAACCTCACGAGGATGTGAATCCTCCTGCGTTTTTATAGAGGTGGTACTCCTCTGTTCGAGATTTATAAAATGTGGGACCTTTATAAGAAGTTCGTCAAGAAATGAAATAGATATAACAAAAATCAAAAAATATTTTTATTTTCTTTTTAAAAAGAGAATTCCTGAGAATGGACCAGGAAAATTACAAATTCATACATTTAAAGAAAATAAACAAAATTCCTCACATCCATCATAGTAGGACTAAATATTTATGATCACATAAAAATTAAAAGAAAATGATATGCATGCATAAGAAAAATTTGACAGAGTGATACATAGGTAGCTCAAATGAAGATAACGATATCTCAACCTCAAATACTTTATATTCAGAAAAACTGGGTTACAAAGTACAATCAAGATTGTTCCCAAAATAGTTCTCTTGGAATTTCTAAAAGCAATATACAGTTCAATACATATTCTCTGAAATTAAAATGTGTTGGTTATAATGACTGGGATTGGGGCTGCAACGGACCATAAAACAAATATTTATAAGAATGAAGTTCTTATAAAGAAGAAAGTGCGCAGGGGAAGACAACAAGACATGGTAAGAAGAAAAAAATAAAATATCAGTCTTCGGTTAAACCTTTCTATTTAAAGAGGTGGAGTAACTGGATGAAGAACTTGATAAAGACAGAAAGATGTGACCAGTATGAACTTACTATGATGGTATCTCATGGTTTTTCACTTGCTCGTTGATGTCCTTTTATGGATTTCCTTGGAGGTTATGGGAACCATCTCAACCGTCCTTTGCCCTTCATTGGTAAGCTTGTCGACAACCTTTTTGAACCACTCCTCGATGTAGCCCCTCATTGGTGCCACGTTGATTTCATGACATTTTTATATTGAAGAGTTCACCTTCCAAGTCCCTTGGATCAATAGAAATGTTTCATAATGCTTCTTCAATATCTTGGTTTTTAATCGAATAATCAATTAGCCAGTTTTCCACGTCATCTTCACCATATTCAAGAATTCCATAGAATTTTTCAAATGACAACCCTTTAAAGATCTCAACTTGTTTATCAAATGCTTGCTTGGTTAAAAACAATGAGTTGAGTATCAATCTAGGGTCTTGGAATTCATTGGTGCTGCCAGCTAAATCTATCTCAGTTAGCTTCTTGAATAGTTCCTCTCTTCTAGTTATGGCCTAGCTACATGATTGAACTATACCATTCAGATTTTTCACCTTTTCCTTCCAGTGTGCATTCAGTTGTTTTATTTGGTTCAGGGAAGGGATATCCTCCTCTCTTCTTCTCAATTCTATCATGTTAGTAACTTTAACACAAAATGGTACAACTGCATTGAGGTAGAAACCTTGCTCGTTTTTCAAATCTGCTTGCATAAATTCATGAAAAGCATGTGCTCTTGTTCCAAAAGAGATCATACTCTTTGACATATCCCAAGCCTTTGTTATTAATTCCATTCTTTTCTTTATATTCTTTTCCACGTAGCCTCGGGTTGATGTGAGAAGGCTTGCCGATCCTTTTAACTTTGCTTTAGATGTGGTAGGCTCGATCATTGCTAAAGGACTAGCAAGAATTGGAAGGGGCATTATAACTCCTTCCAATTCTTTGATTTTCTCCTTTAACTTGACATTCTCTTCTTCAAGGCCGTCAATAGAGTTGTCTAGAGCATATCCAGTTGCTCGGTGTATCTAGGAGATTTGGGAAGGCCGTAGATTCCATAGGTTAATCTTTGGATGATATTTCCCCTTCTTATTCTTTACATCTATTTTTTCAATAATCAATTTTTTGGATTTGTTGTCAAAAACAATGCTCTGAAATGAAAAAGACTATTTTTCATCAAAGGTCTCGGTCCCAATTATTTCCATCTGAGGGTTCTGGGGAGTAGTGTTCTCTAGCTAGTTGTCATTGGGGAACACTTTCTCAATGCCAATTTCTAGTTCCATATTCTCAAGGGAGAGATCGTGGATATCACTTTCTCCCCGAGGTCCCTCCTCTTCTTGCAGAATGTTTTTTCGTTTCTTCCTCACAGGAAGTTTATGAGAAATTTCAATTTTTTTGGAAGGAGGGTTCTTATCTCCTCCTTCTCCTAAAGAATTGTGGGTGACTTTCTTACTTGGGTAGTTCATTGGAGCACTGCTCTGAGATGTTGTACTCTTGGGCGTGACAGTTGGGGATTGGGCAATTTTCTCACTTGGAACTTTTCCTCTATGCTTGTATGACTCATTGTTGTTGAGTATTGTCTCTAAGTCGTTGGTGTCATGAGTAGGAGTGCCTAAGGCGTTATCTCCATCTTCATTTAGGATAGTGTTAATGAAAGAATTGTTGAAACCGAAAACCAATAAGTGTTCTACAAAAATACTATTAGGGTCGAACACTTTTATTTTTTCAGCATATTTCAAATTGAGGCTATGGAAGTGGCCCGCAAATTCGTCAATCTTGTTCATATTCCTGAATATGAAATCCCCGAATTTCCAAGGCAGAGGTATGAATTGTTTTTTTCTCTTTTCATGGAAAAAATGCAACGAGTAGGTGTACTGCCTTGTTATCTCAGGAACAAACATTCTGTCAGATATGTGACATGGAAGGAAGGAACAATTTTCTTTGGATCCAAAAATCCTTATAACGTTATAATTTTCCATTTGTTCTAGTGTCCCCTTCCTTTCGAGGAACTTACTCACCTCGTCAAACATCCGAGGAGCATTTTTTCCAAACAAAAATTCTTTGAAAACTGAGACAAAATCATTAAAGACTTCGTAAAAGTGTTGGAAGGCCTTGTGCCTCCAGAATGATTGATACCAGAAGGTTACTGGGTCAAACTCACAGATTACCTTCTTGCAGATAGATAATCTCGGGAACTGACAACAATGTGTTATCCCAAAGACCAAAAAAGATGACATAAAAAAATTATTATCCTTCTTGTATTGCGCCAATCGGGAAGAGATTTCAATGGAAACCAACTTACCCCAGTCAAAGATGGCCTGTTCCTTGACCGTAAAATAAATAATGTAAAGAATCATCCGGGAGATGCTGGTCATGGTTTCCTATCCTGTCATTCTCGTAAAAAGCCATGCAATTTACTGGAAGGGATTTTTGAATGCACCAACATGCAATCTTGTGATATCCTCGGGGATGAACACTGGGTTCTCCAGGAATTCAGGTAAGTGGTCGATTCCATTGTCATGATTTCTTAATAACTCCCTACAATCTTCACCTCTGAAGGTGAGCATTGGCTCGAGGAGCCTCAACATCTTACGAAGATGACAGAGAGACAAGGGAATGATCCTGAAACTGGATGATCCATTGGCTTGGAATGTATCTCTCAGCGCACCAGGCGACCAAATCCTTGCAATCAAAAAATTTCGGGACACACCCTGCGCGTGACTTTCCAGACGTCCAAATTATTTTCTTCTGGGAAAAAGGGGATGAATAATAGGAATATGCCCTAGACCACTGAAAACGTTGATCCTTGTGTCCAAAAATATTCAGCGTATCTCCACAGAACTATTGTTGACTTGCTGCCATAAGTCGACGAAGACGTTTACTTGTTCTAAATTATGTTAGGAATGAATGCTGGTGGGAGATCATATAATCCTCCGTAAATCCTGTTTAAAGTGATTTAATAGGAGGTCTCCTCGAGCCTTTCACTAATTAATGGCCATCCCTTCGAACATGTATGGTAAGTTATTAACATTAAAATCATAGTAAATGTGCACTGGGAAAGGCGCAAGGGTGGTGAGGACGGGCGGGGGCAATACGTGACATGATATTTTTTTGTGAATCCGAGAACCCGCGAACCCGAGAGCCCGTGATGGTAAGAGGCGTGAAATTGGCTAAGTGTTGGATGACTTGGCGGTCAGTTGGGTTCATGTTAGGAAGAATGACACTTAGGCAATTTCATGGGAGTCTGGGGATCGAAATGTAGATGACAGAACTATTTGGCGCAATATGTCTATCACATAACATGGGAACATGAAAGCTCGATCCCATCAACCTGGGAACCCGTGATCGTAAAATCGGCTAAGTATGGAACAACAAGGTCGTCGATTGGAATCATGAAGTGATGTTGTACATGGAGGTGAGAAAAAGTACGTCTTCCAACCCGGGAACTCGCAATCTAAAATGTGACTAAGAGTTAGAACTAGATAGGGGTAGTAAGAGGGAAAAAAGAAGAGGGAAAAAACGGGTAAGTGTAGAAGGGAGCAAAGAAAGGGAGAAACGAATCCGGGAAAATAGAAAAGGGGAGGGAGTTTTTTGGAAGCAGGAAATGACCTCAACAATCACAGTGACCATCCTAGAAGCTATAAAACAAAGTTTTAAAGGCTCTACATCTTTAGTCTTCTACATTGTAATTCATCCCGAGAGAATCGATCCCCAGAACAGAGATATCAATCTCTTTTATATATGATTTTTTGAACAAACTGTTAAAGAGCTTTTATAAAAGTTCTTGAGCTGCTATAAAAGAGTAAATAAAACTAAAAACGAGCAACAAATATGGGTTTCTTAATTGTTTGCATAAGAGGGTTTATTTGCATAGTTATATATCATATCTTATGATTTGTGGGATCCTCCATAATGTCCCATATCTTGCTTCTTTAATTGGTGGAGATGAGAGGGATTAAAGAGAAAGTTCAATCTCATATATTACCTAAGAGTGAAGAGTTTATAACTGAATCCAAAGATTTTGGAGGAAGGTATCACAGATGATTAGTAGAGTAAAACTATTCTTTAATAAAAGCTATTAACAATGATTCAAATTTTTTATATTCATGGAGGTGATGTGGATGATATGAATCTAAAAGCTTCCATCAAATCATTTCAAGACAAAAAATTTGAACCTTTGACCTTGTGCTCTTCATGGAATCGGATTTGCTCCTTGCTTCCTGCCTGCATTGTTTGTCTTTCATATACCCGCCTCTCTTGATAGCATATCCTGAAACTTAGTACTCGATGTAGAGGGTTTTATTAGTAACACATTTCAAATACTAAGTAATATATATACTTAAACTTCAAATTCATTATATAAATAAGAAGTAGCTTTAAAACTCAATTGAATGACTTTTATAGGCAATGCGAAGGTTTTTGCAAGATCATAATTTCTTTTAATGAGGATAAAGTTCACAAAAATAGATAAGTAATAGGCAAAAATTATATCAATTTTGGATCTCATCACCCTAGTTTTGTTATAAATGACATAGATGCTAGAATATTTGATCTTTTCAACATTTGACACTATATTTCTTCCATTCGCAAAATGGATCAACCCTAGTTTTGTTATAAATGAAGATGCAAGAATATCTTATCTTTTTAACATATGCCACTAGATTCCCTCCATTCACAATCCATATTTTGATATAAGGCTTGTTTTGATATAGAGGCTTGGTGGTGGAGATTACTCAACATATCTATATAATGGATTTTTGATGGAGGGTTTTGTAAATAAACTTCTAAATACACATTTTGTAATAGGTTAAGAATCTCTATGGACTAGAGGAGAGACTTATGTGAACTCCATAAATATTTTTGGATCATGATCATGATTTTCCAAGAATTCTTTGCCCATGTGATTTTAAGTATTGCATGTCAATCTTGCTAAATCTTTTGATTTTTAATTCGATAGAAAATCAATGTTTAGTGCTCATTAATTGTTTTCCCTCTATTGAAAAACTTCACGGATCAACTTGTCATATATGTGCAAAGAGCTCACATTTTGCTACATGTTAATCTTACTAATCTTTCAATTTTTAATTGGATAGAAAATCAATGTTAGGTGTTTATTTAGTTCAATTTTTTTCTTATATTGTAAAATTTTATGGATCCATTTGTCATTATATCTTATTTTGAAAATTGGATGGAGGATGCAAGACAAGACAATTAAAATGTATCCAATAATCGTATATTCTTTTAACCTCCACCATCTAATAATTTAATTATTAACCACCATCTAATAATTCTAATTATTAATTATAAAAATAAAAATGTGTTTACCATTGATAGATGATAAACTATCAATATTTGATTGATAGATAAAAGATCTATAAAAGTTGACGGATGGTTCACCATCGTGTGAATGGTTCAGCATCCACTACTGATGCATTGTACTAGTATATATGCTTTCCAGAGCACTGATTTCCTAAAACTCTACGAGTACACCAACTTTCTTTTTCAGGATTTTATGTTGTTTTACAAATTAGGAAAACTTTCTTTTGCCACGATTTTATGTTGTTTTACAAATTAGGAACATTTTTCTTTCTAACAAAAAGAAAATAGTCGAGTTGAACTCCTACTCATCATATATTTCTATAGGGGCCCTCACTACAAGTCAACATTTTAAAAACACAATGACTGGAAAATAATGAATCTGTCCTCCGAATGACAGACATGCTAGAGACATAATTATATATTTCTATGTGGCCCCCACTAAACAACATTTTAAAAAACACTGCAACTTGAAAATAATGAATCTGTACGCCTAATGGCAGACATGTTGGAGACGTACTTTTTCACCGTTCAAGGTAAAAAAAAAAATTCAAAAGCATTCAAATTTTATCTAGCTATTAGGTTAACACGGTAGTAAACATAATCGTTTTTGGGAAAAAAAAAATTTGAACTTGAATCTAGCCAGATTTTCCGGGATAGTTTGAGTTTTTTTACGATCAAAATTTTATGTATCTCAAAAATTTTACTCCCAAAAATTTTGTCCTATTTTAAACTAACTTAAATATTCAAAAAATTAACAATATACTCTAAAAGAAAAATTACTCCCAAATTAACCCACTCTTTTCATCTTGTATCAACCCATGCCCAAGTCAAGGGTGAATTTCATGGACCATTCTAAAATTTTTAATAAGTTTCAAAATCAAAATATTTTGGTTGCATATATTTTGTTGAATTTAAAAAATATAAAAACTATTAGAAAGTTGTTATTAGTTATTTGGATTGAGTAATTACAGAGTTATTTGGCTTGAGTAGTTAGAGAGTTATATTTTGTTGAATTTAAAATATATAAAAAATAATTAGAGAAATGTTATTAGTTATTTGGAATGAGTAATTAGAAAGTTGTTATTAGTTAAATAAAATTATTGTTAGAGAAATTAACCCAAAAAAAAATACAATTTTTTTTTAGTATTTTAAATATCTCTTTTAGTATTTAAAATATTAAAATTGATTTAAGATGGTGTACCTATACTAGTAAAATATTTTTAGTATGTAGGAGCTCATCTTTGATAATGTGAATTGATATAAAATAAACAAGACAAATATTAAATATATTCTCTTAGTAGTATTAAATATATTCTCTTAATAAGTGATGTATTTTAACATTATTATAAGTTTAAATTAAAGTTATTAAACATATAAGTATTAATGTAAAAACTATATCACATTAAATAATATATATTATAAATATTATATGGAAAGTAATTATTAGAAACAATTGAGGATAATATATGGTCTCATGTATAGGACTAAGGCTAGATGCTATTAGTAAGGTAGTCTTATTGATTACCATAAGGGATATTGGCTTTCTTGTGAATATTATTTTGATTGAAACTGACTTTTTGGTCTTTTGGTCTTAGAGTAATACCTAAACTTGCTTATGATTGGCTAAGAGCTCATCTTCCTTAGACACAAGGAAATAGGTTAGTGTCCCAAGACCTAGAGAGATTTGGAATGAGTGGAAGTTTCCCCCCTTACAAACCACCAACAAGTCATTTTAGGTGGCATGGGTTTTCTTGAATAATGGTGATGAGTCAACCTGCCTTCACAATACGAATTAGTGATGGTTGTCTTCATTGCTTGTTGACAATTGAGTTATGATAGGTTTTTCCACCTTCGAACAAAAAATCATGAGACACACATGTCCCCTACCAAAATAGTTATACCTAGTGCCTAACTAGGGTAAGATTCCAATCTTTTGTGGCTACTCCCACCAACCCTATTGGAGTTATTGTAGTGAGAGAAGCGAGGTACATTCTACAACTCAAAATTGAAAGAATGAAATGTATGTCCCACGTCTATAACGTTGACGTCATCATATGTTCATCCAATATAAAACATTATACAAAATAAAAAATAGAATAATAATAATTCTACTATGGGCTAAATAATATGCATTCACAATCCTATTGGGAAATAGGTTAAACTAGAACCAGGGGTAGTATCTAGTCTCATGTATGGGACTAAGGCTAGATGCTACTAGAAATCACATGACCCCACTAAAGGTAGCCTTAGTGATGACCACAAGGGATAATGGCTTTCTTGGAAATACTAGGTTCAAACTCCCTTTTGCTCCTAGAGTAAGACCAAAAACTGCTTCTGATTAACTAAGAGATTGTCTTCCTTGGATGTAAGGAAATAGGTTAATGACCCCATACCTTGGGTCATTTGGTAGGAGTGAATGTCTACCCATTTACATACCACCAGTGGGCCATTTTAGGTGGCATGGTTTTCCTTGAATGATGGTGACGAGTCAACTTGCATTTGCAGATAATAGTCGATGATGGTTTTCCTCACTACCAATTGGCAAGTGAGTGTTCAAAAACACAGGTATTCCAATAGAGGATGAACACTTGCAGTAACCAATCACACAACTAGATCAAATATCAACACACTAATGTTTTTATGTGGTAAAACGCCTATGGGGAAACATACATGATCCCAACTAACATGGCCACTTGGAGCAATTTATTAATGCAAATGAAAATGTTACAGAGAGATTTGCAAGAGATTTTCTCACAATTGATCATCGACAAATGACCCTCCATGCTATTTAAATAGAGATCATGGACCAATCGAGTGTTAAGCCATTAATCAATGTAGTTTCTAAGATTGAGGAGGATATGAGACGTCAGATCACTCTATGTCATGAACATATCATGACCATCAGATTACCTAACTACAAATGCATATTAAAGAAACACACTTTTACTTAACGACATATTAGACCAAGTTGATCTTAACTAACTCCTAAGTGTCTAAATATCCTAACATTCCCCGTTAAGAACAACTTGGGATAGGATTGAAGGATTTACAAAGACGATACAATAGGAGAAGGAAAGAGGAATTAGAGCCTATCCCCCCTTAATGACAACTTCTTGAACTCCTAACATAAATCAAATTTTGTAAAATTTCTCTTCTACAAGAGACTTTGTGAATATGTCTGCAATTTGATCTTCTATAGGGAAAAATAACACTTCAATAACTCGATCATGAATGAGCTTTCTGATGAAGTGCATGTGTAGCTCAATGTGTTTGTTGCACTGATGTTGAACTAGATCTTTGTCAAGCTTGATAACGCTTTGATTGTCGCACCAGAGGGTGGTCAGATGCTGCTACTGGAATCCAAACTTTGAAAGGATATGTCAAAGACACAAGGCTTCTTGAATTGCATTAACCATTGCTTGGTACTTTGCTTTTGTTGAAGAAAGAGAAATAACATGTTGTTTCTTACAGGCCCAAGTGACAGATCTTGAACCAAGGATAAAAACATAACCTGAAGTAGAATTTCAATCACTAGGGTCATCAAACCAATCGAAATAAGTGAAACCAACTAATAAAGGAGTCCTCCCTCGAGTTATAATGTATCCCAAACTGAACTATACCCTAGACATACCAAAGTGTCATTTTAGCTACTTTCCAATGGCTTTCACAGGGTGTTTGCATATACCAGGAAATAAGACCAATAGCCGAAGGAAATATCAACATGAGTATGAGTCAAATATAACAGGCTACCAACTAATTGCCAGTACAAAGTGGCATCAACTTTGGTAGAAGTACACGTGGCAACAAGTTTGACTCCAGACAGGAAGGGAGAAGGGGCTAGTTTGGAATATTTCATGTGAAAGTGATAAAGAAGGTCACAAGTGTAACATCCCCATTATAATCCCCAGTTTGATTAACTCTTATGTAGATATAATATGTGGCTACAACCAAGTAATGTAATATGTGAATTGTATTTCAATGTTTTAATAATA
>JASDQU010246260.1:0-15277 GCA_032191745.1 Picea mariana
TCCCCCTGACACTCGACCTTGTCACATGGTTGCGGCATGCTCACTTTTTTCTCACACATTGACGAAAAGAGCACGAACAGGGGGTCTAATATTTATCTTTTCCATCTTCAAATTAACCCACTAACTCTTTTTACAAAATTTACAAAAATGACTTAGCAATTAAAATTGTTGTTTTAACTGACTTTGACTCCGGGTGGACAAAGGCATAACAAAATTCATCCGACTGAGCTGAAACTTGGTCTATGGGTGTAGGGGGTGCCATTCCATTTCTTTTGAGCAAAAATACCCCTATCAAAATCCCAAAGACCCGGTTTTTACAATATTTTCTCATAAACATTTAATTGATTAAATAATTAAAATTCCAACCTTAGGAAAATTAATTAAATTTAATTAATTAAAAAAAAAACTATCTAGACTCGACGAAATTCCATGAAAATTTATACAATGTCTACATGGTTATTTACATCATTCCTAAAAAATAGCTGCCAAAGGATGAGACCATTAGGACGCCATTCACCACTTTGGAGGAATTATTGCATGTGTGAGGGAAAAACTCATGGGAAGTCAACGAGGCTGAAAAGCCCAATTGACAACCTGAGGATAAAAAACCCTCAGTGAAAGGAACTCTCCTAATGAAAACATCCTAAGTTACCTGACCTAACTATGATCCATGCAAACTTATTACATTATTAACCAACGCAGGGGTGCGGAAATTTTGTTTACAAAATTTTGTGCTGGAGGCATAAAATGCCCAAGTAGAACCAAACTGTCTTCAACATACTTGCATCTGATGATGCACATCTTCATGGCACATGAGTTGACCCCCTAGCTAAATAGGCGGTCAATAGTTTCACTGTTCTAACTTTGGTCACAAAGCTGTAAATTGTTCCTTAAGACTTAGACATGAGCAATTAAGATTTCAAAGGAATAAATACTTTCCACAACAAAGAATGATGCAGCCAAATAACAAACCTTCACAGATTGCAAATTTCCAAATTAAGTCTAGGGACATGCAACTAAGGAGGTCAATAAATAATCAACAGTCAATGAGTAGACAATGCCGCAACAATAATTTTGACCTATTGAACAATGAGATTGAATGCTACATCTATCATAACTATGAACATAAATCTGTTGATTTTCGATTAAAGAACTATGAACCAGATTTGATTTCCCCTGTTGAAAATGTCAAGTTTTGGAAGAACCAGATTAAAGAAAATGTCAAGTTTTGGAAGTGACAAGTGTGGATTAGTGTTGTCAGCCCAAAGAAAAAAAAAACCTTGGTATATAGACAGTGGATGGTCCAAACATATGATGGGAGACAAAAGTAAGTTTCTATCCCTTAGTGAAAGCAAATCAGGAAACGTAACCTTTGGAAATGATGCTCCAGGTAAAACAAAGGGTAAAGGGATGGTGAGTTTAAGTAATGGAAAAGGAAAAGGCCAAGATGTTCTACTTGTATATGGGATGAAACATAATCTACTCAGTGTAAGTCAAATGTGTTACAAAGGATCTGAAGTGCTGTTCACGTCCAAGGAATGCAAGATAAAGTCTGTAAACTTAGGTCAAGTGGTGGCCAAAGGCATAAGGACAGAAAATAATGTATATGTGCTGAAAGAAAATAGAGAAGAATGTCATCTAAGAAAACACGATGAAAGCTGGTTATGGCATAGGAGACCTGGACATCTAAACTTTGACCACTTAATCAAACTCAGAAATCTCGAGGCAGTAAAAGATCTTCCGAGAATATCAAAGCCCCAATATTCAATGTGTAAACCCTATCAAGTAGGAAAGCTAAACATGACATAGTTTAAGTCCAAAATTTTTACTTCAACAGAGAAACTAGTCCAACTAGTTCATATGGATTTATGTGGACCATCAAGACAGGAAGGCACGGGGAAAGAAAACTACTTCATACTGATTATTGATGATTACTCCAAACTTACTTGGGTTGCCTTTCTCAAAGAAAAACCTGAAGCATTTGAGAAGTTTAAAATATTTAAGGATTTAACTGAGACTCAAATTGGCAAGAGGTTAAAGGAAGTAAGATCAGACCGAGGAGGAGATTTTATGCCAAATGACTTCAAGAAATTCTATGACAAACATGGGATCAAGAGAGAATACACAATCCCAAGAAATCCACAACAAAATGGAGTAGTTGAGAGGCAAAATAGAACAGTGTAGGAAATGGCCAGGTCAATGATGAATGAGAATAACATTGATGTTGCGCCTCTTTCATCACCTTAGTGAGAAGAATAGAGGTGCTTGCAAGCTCAGTTGGGTCTGCTAAGTAGGATAGTTGCAAGGAAAAGAGTTAGGGAAAGAAAATAAAAACTACAATTAATAATTAAACTAAGAAATGCAATAAAAACTAAATTCATGAGCATAGGGACATAGAAACAAAAAGAACCATAAGACCCATGTCACCAATGTTGAGGATGATCTATTAGTGAAAAAATACACTAAGAAGAAAGGGGACTATGAGTCCCTTCTTCCTCCAAGGGAGGGCTCTTGGAACCCCACTAGCTAGCTCTTCTTACAACAAAGAAAAAATGGAAAATGATGAAAGAACTCTTTACAAATCCACTCAATGGGTGAGATGGATTGTCCAATGTAATGGTGCCAATATACTCTTGACAAGGATGGATTCCTCAAGACAATAGAGGTAGCATAACATTACTTTGAATTCCTTGAAAAATGAGGTGCATCCATGGCCTTTTTATAGCATTCCTTTGGGTTATTGTTTAACTACTTTGTAGTGTGAAAAGAGGTCAATTAGGGCATTCCTAGGTCTTTGACTAGCCCACCAGTCAGATCCAGTCTAGATTTGAGGGTCAAATCGGCTTGGGAGATGAACCATAAGTGGGTGGGAGGCCAACCACTCTCATAAATGCGTCGTTTAACAGGTGTGTGTCTTTTTGCGATAACAATCGCGCATTGTGCGCATGCGCACGATTTCTGCATTCTTGTTTCGCGCATGTGCGTGCGTGCCCAATGTCTGCATAGCGCTCTTCAATTTTTCACTACTTTGTATAGTTTTTGAACCTTTTTATGAACTCTTTGGTATTAATTCAGGTCCATGGATGACTTCATCACTGTTTGACGATGTTGAGTTCTTGTAAGCATGTGTGGACGAAATTTCAGTGATAACAGATGCCCCCTGATGGATGAGGTTAGGAGCATATGTATAGCCAAAATCCATCAATGTTTCTTATACTAAGAATGTTGTTGTAAGAGAGAGCAATAGTGGGATCATCCAGAGTGATCCATTGGAGGGAAAAATTAACCGGTAGGACCCGACCTTCCATGAGGTGTGTAAAATAGAAAAATGTGTACAAACGAGGTGGGAATGCCCCATGCTTGTGTCATGTAAATCTGAAAAAAGATGACTGAAGTATTGGTGTAGAAAAATGCAGTGCCCTCGAGGGCGGTAGTGATAAAGGCAGAAGATAATTCTGCAAATGAACATACTCTGAAGAGTAGGCAGTGATCGCGGTAATAAGTAGCAGTGATTATGTGGGCATTGATAGCCCCACCAAGTTCATAGGTCTTCGGCAAATGAAAGAAATAAATGCAATAGTCGCAAAGTAAGACCCACCATAACATGAGAAAGTGTTGGCATCAAATGTTATGGGGGTCAACGACAGCAAGGAGTAATGGTGTTTCACCCTGTGTCGTCCGAGATCTCTCATTGAGTGGATAATGAGAATCAAGATACTATCACCCTTCTGGAAGATGTGCTGATGTCGACAAAAAGGGGGACACGACTCCCAGAAGAAAATGGCTTCATGAAATCTAGTAGGTGAGGTGAGGAAGTGGAGGAGGTACATGGATGAATTCAATATGTGGGAAGACTCAAGACTATGCTTGGTTGGAGTATGTGTGAGATAAAAAGTGGTTGCAACCGTTCAATGAAGTCGAGTGTCAGAGGGACGACAAGACCGGGGATAAGTTGTGCCAGAGGTGGGACAAGGTGAACAAATTCAGAGGGTAGAGGTAAGTGACCTGTGGGGTACTCTGAAGATATGGACAATGTCGGCAAGAGTAGATGATAAGTAGTGCTCCAACCAAGGGTGACATGGGTTGCGGTTGGCCAAAAAGAGGGAAGTAAGTCGCCAAAGGTGACGACAAAAAAGGTAATGTAACTATTGGAAATAAAGTTGTTTGTACAATAAATAATGAATAATTGGGGAGAAATGCACAAATACAGAAATGGGTGCCCTAGTGTGATATGGGTGGCCTGTGTAGGGCATGATTTTCTCGAAGAATTGATGAAGTGTGGGGGCCCCATTGGTGATTTTCTGTATGAGGTAGGTGAAATGAAGGTAGATTTGCAGATAGGAAAACTGATTGTGGATGAAATGGAGGGTTCATTATACTGCGGAGGGGCAGTCAAAAAAATAGAACCATGAAGAGATAATCTGGGAGTCTGTGTGGGAAAGCTAGCAAAATGAGGAGAAGGAGTATGTGGTTGATTCACGACATGATGCAAGACTATCGAGACTCCCATCCCTAAAGGGTTTTGAAAAACAACATGAGTGTCAGAAGTGTCAAAAGGTGCTATGAATGGGACAACTCATGTGGGTAAGAATGCTATCGGGTAACAGTACCGAAAATGCAAATGGAGGTGTGGGTACTACAGATCCAGGAATGGGGATCCTAGAGGCAAATGTCAGAGGGTGTGACCTGAAATGTAAGTGTGATACAGAGGGAAAGACTTCATGCTAGTGTTGAGTATATACCTGAAGGGGTTGTGCCAATGTATGATGATTAAGTACCTGCACACATGAAAACCAAATACCCGATGTGAACAATATTTGAAGAGAATCAAAGATATGAGCATGTATTTGATAAGCGTGAATATGCGCATGCGTACCTAACCAGGGTATGAAAAATGGCGCCCTGGGGGCTCAAGATGAAAAGAAGCCCAGGGACTGCTGTGATGTAGATGACAAGATGTTGATCCCGTGGCTGAAGACAGATCGAGAAATGGACACCGTGGACTCCCAGAATGCTGAGTGAAATTTTCGCAAAAAGGCCTATATATAGCTATAGGGCCCACGTTGCCACTTCATTTGTACTTATTGCGATAGTGACTGGATGAGAAATTTTCAAAGGAGATTTTGGAGATTCGGGGAGGACGAGGCATCCGATTGGCGATTAGCAAGCTTCATGTTAGTGGTATGATCATCCTGCATAGAAATAGAATTTCATTTTTTGGGCAGGGGTTGTACGAAGGGCCATACAGAGGGAATTTGGGGATGTGGACCCCACGTGTGCAGGCGATCTGGAAGTAGGCGCGCACACGTGTGCGCCTGACCACTGGATAGATGTGCATGGGGGCACTGGTGAGGGGGTAAAAGGTGCGTACTATGTGCGTGCCTATCAGTTGTACAACTATGCATTTGTGCACGGCTATGTCGTGGACAGGCGCGCCCTAGTGCGTGCCTCTGTAGGTAACAGACGCACCTGAGAGCGTGCCTGTGTAGATAACAGGTGCACATATGTGCACACCTGTGTAGTGAATAGGTGCGCATGTGTGCGTGCCTATGGGTTGAAACAGCCGTGCCTTAGAGAGAAGGTTGACAGGTGTAAAATTGATCTTTGTGATGTTGTTAATGGTCTCGTGGGTTGATATAAGACTCTTTGTTGTGGCTATAGGTGGACAATTTGAACAATGCCAATGGGTTGGCGAGAGTGAGATTGGTCCCAGCTTCGAGATGCCGTGGCTATTGAGGAGCCAGGTGTGCATGGGACTTTGGAAGCCTGTGGGTTGCTAAAGTTCTTTGAGTGCCCATTGATACAGGTGTAGGAGTATCTCCTGCAGTTCCTGATCTAGATGTGGAGTCCGAAGCTGCATTGCTTCCTTGTGCGAGGAGAGAATATCCCCTTTACTGCGATGGAGGATGTGTACTTCTTGACTGGGCTCCCATTTCAGGGTGTTCCTCTACCAGCGGTGCTGATGCTATCGAGGGATTTGGCCCTAGCGACCATTGGTCGGAGATACTATTCAGGTCAGAACTTTATGTTTGGGATGGTTGTGAGCATTGGGTCGATAGATTCCATGGTGTATCGCAGTATAGCATCGATGATTGTGAGAGTATATGGGTCACTGGCGACCCAGCAAATCAGCGGGGGCCAACTGATGGTGATGGAGAGAGTACTAGCTGGTGAGCATTTTTCCTGGGGGCTGACGCTACATGCTAGGATGGTAGAGAAGTTGGACCACTGTCGGTCCACGGATACCGGGGATTTTTCCTTCGGGTCTATCCTGGTGGCTTGGTTTCTAGAGAGGGTGTCGATGTTGTGCCCTAGGATTTTATTGGGTGTGCCTGAGGCACGAGAGCCGCGACTGCGGTGATGGTCGATGGTGTTGCTTTGCCATGGTGGTGGTGAGGGTGGACACTTCTTCACTACAGAGGTGCCACAGGTATGGCGGCAGATGCCGCAGGTGATACTACGGTACTCCTATGTTGGGGTTGAAATCCGGGATGATTCGGGCATGGTGCTACCTCCAGGGGAGGTGTTTGACCACCGAGGTATGTTGATTGATGATGTTGATATGTATGTTTTTGTGTTTTTTGAGATAGCATGCCTTATGTATATGATATAGATGTTGCTACTATCTGTGGTGTGTTTGCATGTCCAGATGTGGCACCTCGCGGGCACGAGGTGGAGTTGCAAAGAGCTCTGGCTCATCAAGAGCCGGAGAGACTACCACAGGGAGAGAGACGTCGATGTGAGGACGTTGCGGCTCAACCTGCTAATCTAGAGAGGGCAGCGAGGAGACGTCGGTTTGATGACCCTGGTGCTGGGCCATCACACGCTCCTCTGGCGGCTGCTGGAGTGGATTTTTAGGACATACGCTGTCGTCTAGAGGCGGTGTTACAGGATGTGTCAGAGGGCATATGGTCTTGCATCCAGGATGAGGCTTTCCTAGAGCAGTGTGTGGGGGTGTCGCCGCCATGGCGGGCCAGAGTAGGACAGGCAGCAGTGGCTGCTGTGTTGTCGACTTGATGACTGCCGCTGGGGTAGGAGGGGCCGATAGGGGGGGGGGGGACCACCACCTCCTGGGGCAGGTGGTGGTGGGCCGCCACCGTCTGAGGGGGGAGCAGGCGGTGGTGCTCTAGAGGCACCGTGAGTGGTGCTCTGATGCATTGATATATAAATATTTTTTGTATATAGGCTAGTGAGCCCATTTTGTACCGAGGTGCTACATTGGCCTGCAGATACTTGTATTTTTTGTATGTAAACATTCGGACGACATGGTGGACCTTTATATATATACATGAGTATACATGTTTGAGATCCATGTGGTGTTTACATGTTTTGGGTTAATGTTTTGATGATGTCTATTCTATATATATGCTGTGACAGGTTTGTTGATATGTTTATGTATGTGTACAGGTAGCTTGATGTGATATATGCTAGTCTAACACAATATTAGCTAGGTTATTTGTAATTTGATTCAATTGTCAAGATAAAAGTCTAAACTACAGGTATTTGCGAAAGAGGTAAGGATCACGGACACGGTACACATTGTTGAGCTGGAGTATGACTAGTTGAGAGTCGAGGAAGACGCTAAGGTGACGAATACGATGATGTTGGGCATCGGCCAGGAAGCCAATGACGGTCATGTATTCGGATTGGTTGTTGGTTTTTGAACCCAAACATATGCCGCTCAAATGGAGCATTTCATGTGAGGGGGTGTAGAGAGCCCAAGCAACCGAAGCGAGATTTTGTGTCCAACGGCTGGCACTGTCAGCATAACCGATGTGGTAGGCTGGTGGAGGAAGCATCTGTCAATAGCACAAAGGATAGTGTATATGTGAGGGAGGGAAAATATTAAAAATGCTATAAAATAAAATAAACTAAAGTAGAATGACTACGTTTAAGTGTACAATTTCTTGAGATACAACCCGTTGGCGGGTTCTTTGAGAGAGAGACCTTCAGGGGAGGCCAAGATGTATGCACCTTTGGTGAGGCAATGTTGGATAATGTATGGGCCATGCCAAAGTGGCTCAAATTTTCCATGGACAAAGGTGACGCAAACGCGCCACCCAGGGGCACGTCCGCTCCCACAGGACCTTCTCCTTGAGCGGCCCGAAGAACTAAATTTCTCTTCAAACCCCTTTATCGGGAGTTCTCAATACCCACAAAACGCTCTTTATGGTTTCCCTCTGTCCTATCAGGAAATCGGGCCTCACAAGATTGCGATTCCTGCACTCACGAAATCGGGTTTCACAAATCCCCGAATCCTTATGACTATTTACTTCATGCCTTCCTCGCTTTTGTCGAGAATATCCCCGTCGGAAAATCGTCCCTTACGAGGTCGTAGGCAACTTGCCTCACAAATTCCTGATTCCCAATCTCCGACGGCATCTCTCTGCACTCCTTAGCTCCCTCCGGCTAACCCTTTTTGCATGTGACCTGCTGATCCACAAGACCACGGTCCTTTCTCCTTTCGGAATTTTAGAATTCGTGGAATTGAAATGCGTAGAACTCACACCCTCTGGATTTCTGATTCTCCAATTTCCGATGCCACCTGGCGTTGACCCACTGCAAGGCTCAACCTTCCAACACCTGTCCTATGATCTGGCACCTATGGCCCACAATCTAGTGGTGATCGGGAAATTGCGTTTCGTTAAATCACGATTCTTGTTGCAACAATTCCGTTGTATGCGGAAACCCCGAAATGCCGAACCCTGACTCCTTTAGATCCTCGGACACACGTCCCTTAAATCGAACGGCTCCAGCAGTGCAGGGAAATTGCAAATCGCGATTTCGTTGTGCCAGAGTTTCACGACTCCGGAAACCTCGATATCCTGAACTCCAACACTCTGGGATCTCTCGCCACGTGTCCCTACTGTGATCAATGGCTCTGATCCTATCGAGAAATCATGGATCGCGATTCCAATAGACTTGAGTCTCTTGTCTCTGGAAACTCCGATGCTCCAAACGCCGACTTGTCAGGATCTCCTGCCACGCGTCCTCGCCGATGGACGGTTCAAAACTCTCGTCGGGAAATCGTGGATCGCGATTCTAATATGAGAGAGTTCTATGTCCTCGAAAACCCCGATTCTCCAATGAACTGAACCCCGATGAGTCCTCTGGGACTCCTCATCTGCTCACTAGGACTTAAACCCTGTGCAACTTCTCGAGATCTAACGGCTGGCAGGATTTCGTCGATCTCCTCTATGAATCCTGACCGTTGATTCCTCTTCTCCCTTATTAAGGACTTCTTGGCACGAAAATATCCTATGCGGTCTTCATTAACGATATCACAAAGGTGCCATACCTTCTGAGCTTTCCCACTCTGGTTCTTCAGAGGAACTTGCACACACTCCTTACGCTCAACATTCAACAACTTCCCAAGTGTTGAATCCTCCCGACTCTGCACACTTCCTGCGGAAGCAATCTTCAATCCCCTTTCTTCTCAGATTCACAACTGAGATTTCTTCTTCTTCAGCCGGCGCACTCCTTGCACAACTTCAACAACCCACTTCCACTTCTAGTTAAATGAGGACAAAAATTAAACTACTGAGCCTTCATCAACGCACTCTTTGCAGATGAATTCAACTGCACACTTTGAAGGAATCTCCTGGCTCAAATAGAGGAACAATCATAACTCACTTCACCTCCTCTCAGACTTCTATCTTAACACATGAAATCATACACACAGTATAACAACAAAGCCTAACAGGGAGAAACATTAGAGCATTCAACACACACACAGAGAATAACACAACAACCATGAATCTGAATCAACTTCTTCCATTAATTCAAGATCTATACATGGGTGTTCTTCTACAGCTCTTTGCTATTCTCCTATGCTCTAAATTCTTCTAACTCCTATTGCTTCCTGAACTATCAACAACTACTACAATAATACAATGAGGGTGTCTATATCCGTTTGTCCCTCTTTCTTCTAGAACTGTCTAATCTACAAATTCAATTCTATCTACCTGCAACTACTATTATAAATTCCTATGTCTATCTTAGACGAGAGCGTATGGCTCAAGGTATGATTACATTCTTACCAAGGCACCTAAATTAAATGATCTCATTTATGTTCTGCGCGTCAACTTCAAGAGAAAATTTAAAAATTCAAAAACTTGTGATGGACTTCTTCCAGCTGACTTCCTGCTTCCACGTTGGTTTTGCTTATCGTGAGGGATGCTCCTACATCATACTCCCTTGCTTGAAAATTTGCATGGGCTCCTTTCCATGAGCTCCTCCATGGTATGTCCATGCTTCAAAATTTTTTCTTCAGTCTCCCAGCTGGCATCTTCAACTGGGTGTCCCTTCCACTTGACCAAATATTCAAAATATTCTTTCCTTCTGGTTTTCTTACCCACTCGTTTATTTAGTATCTGCTCCATCTGTGGCTTCTCTACAATTGGAATCTTCTTCTGCCACTGGATCTCTGGTTGATAATCACCTTCTGCTTTTGCTTCATCAGCTTTATATGGATATAAATCCAAAACATTAAATATCAGAGATATTCCAATGCCCTCTGGTAACTCAATTTTATAAGCATTCTGTCCCATTTTCTTCAAGACCTTGCATGGCCCAATTTTCTTCATTTTTAGTTTGTTATATGTTCCTCTCGGGAACCTTTCCTTCCTCAAATGTGCCAGAACTAGATCACCAACTTCAAATTTAAGTTGTCTCCGATGTTGATCTTCTCTGTGCTTGTACTCATGACTTGACTTCAATAGTCGCTCCTTCACCTGGCTGTGAAGTTCTTTCATCGCTTCAGTGAATTCTCTTGCACTAGCACTACTAGTATCAGTCTATTCTAAATCCCTCAATTCAGAAACTCCTCTTGGCTGCATTCCATATACAATCTGGAATGGACTTTTTCCTGTTCTCCTGTTCACTGGATCATTGTATGTGAACTCTGCTTGCGGTAATATGTTATCCCAGCTGCTATGGTGCTCTGTCACCAAGCTCCTCAACAAGTCTCCTAGACTTCTGTTGACCACCTCTGTCTGTCCATCTGTCTGAGGATGATAAGCAGAACTAAACATCAAATTATTCCCTAGCTTCTTCCATAATGTTCTCCAGAAATTCCCTATGAATTTTGTGTCCTTGTCCGAGACTATTCTTTTCTGCAATCCATGAAGTGGAACAATCTCTTTGAAAAACAAATTTGCGATGTGAGTCGCATCGTTGGTCTTTTGGCATGGAATGAAGTGTGCCATCTTAGAAAACCTGTCAACTACCACAAGGATTGAATCAGCACCCCTTTGTGTCCTCAGTAATCCCAATATGAATTCCATGCTAATTTCATCCCACAGCTTCTCAGGTATGGGCAATGGTTAATAAAAACCCACATTCTACTTCCTGCCCTTTGAATGCTGGCAAATTCTGCATCTGTCAACAAACTTCTTGACTTTTGACCACATCCTTGGCCAATAGTATGACTCTCTCAGCTTTGCAAATGTCTTATCATGGCCAAAATGTCCTGCTAATCCACCACTGTGCTTCTCTTTCAAAAAGTTCTCCCTCATGGAGCAATTTGGAATACACAGTCAGTTCCCTTTGAACAACAATCTGTCCTGGATCACATACTCTATCCACTGACTTCTGTCTCTGAGAACTGGATTCTCAACTGCTTCATAAGCTTCCTTGAAGTTTGAATCTTCTGCATACATGTCCTTAAGATCATCAATGCCTAAAGTCTTGACTTTGAACTCCTATAATAGAAAACACTTCCTGCTCAAAGCATTAGCCACTTTGTTAGCAGTACCAGAAATATGTTTTATCACAAAAGTGAAATTTTGCATGTATTCAACCCACTTACAAATAGTAATGCATGGTTATCACTATATAAAACAAATTCTTTTGGAATCAAATAGTGCCTCCATTTCCTCATTGCCTGTATGATGGCGTAGAATTCTTTATCATATGTGGAGTATTTATCTTTTGCCTCATTTACCTTCTCGCTGAAATATGCAATCGACCTATCTTCCTGGCTCAAGACCGCTCCAATTGCAAACCCGCTTGCATCACATTTCACCTGAAATGTCTTTTGAAAATCTGGCAACACCAAAACTGGTTGCTCTGTAATCTTTTGTTTCAGAAAATTGAAAGTCTTCTCAGCCTCTTCCATCCATTGAAAATATTTATGTCTTTTCTTTACTGTATCCATCATTGCTGCACTAATTCCACTAAAATTCCTAATGAATTTTCGGTAAAAACTAGCCAGACCATGAAAAATTCTCACCTCAAATACATTCCTTGGTGATGGCCAATTCTTGATCACCTCCACCTTATATGGATCCATCCTCAATTCATTTGCATAAATAACAAACCCCAAATAAATGAGTTCTGTCTTCATGAATGAGGACTTCTTCATGTTTATCAACAGCTTCTCCTGTTGTAGTCTCTTCATCACAATAGCCAAATGCTTCAAATGTTTATCCTTTGTCTTGTTGAAAACCAATATGTCATCCAAATACACGATGACAATTTTTCCGATGAACTCCTTCAGGACTTCATTCATCAACCTCATAAAGGTACTTGGTGCATTCGTCAAGCCAAATGGCATGACAAGCCATTCGTACAAACCTTCATTTGTCTTGAATGCTGTTTTCCATTCGTCACCTTCTCTCATACGAATCTGATGATATCCACTCTTCAAATCTATTTTTGAAAAAAAAATTGCCCCACTTAAGCAGTCCATCAGATCATCCATCCTTTGGAAATGGGAATCTATACCTGATAGTTATCTTATTGATGGCTCTCGAATCAGTGCACATCCTCCAGCCTCCGTCTTTCTTTGGACTGAGTAACATTGGAACAGCACACAGACTCAAGCTTTCCCTGACCAATCCTTTGTCCAACAACTCCTGGACCTATGTTTTAACCTCTTCATTCTCCTGCGGCGTCAATCTGTATGCAGCTTTGTTTGGAAGACTAGCTTCTGGTATGAGGTATATATGGTGACTCACGCTCCTCATCAGTGGCAATGAACGAGGTAGTTCGTCCATTACAATATCAGCGAACTCTTCCAAAAGTTCATTAACTTCTTCTGGCAAATCATCCACTCTTGTGCTAGTCAGAACGATTCTCGGTTTTTGACCACAAAGAATTGTGGATCCTCCTTCTTCTTAACTTCTGTAAGAAGTTCCTTCCCATTCATGAGAAGTACTATGTTTTTTACCTCCAACTTCACCTCTTTATCTTCAATTGGACATAACATATGAGTTCTCCCATTCTTTTCCAGGGTATATGTATTCTTCCTCCCATCATGAATTACCCTTCTATCATATTTCCATGGTCTACCCAGCAATAAATGAAGGACATCCATAGGAATAACATCACATAAAATTTTATCATTATATCCTCCTATCTTAATGTCAACCAAGCACTGTTTAGTGACATTTACTTGATGCCCCTTCTGTAGCCATGAAACTTTGTATGGTTTCGGGTGATCAATTGTCTCCAGCTCCAGCTTTTCTACCATCTCGGTTGAAACAAGATTATTTGTGCTTCCACTGTCCACAATGACCTTTCACGCCCAACCCTTAGTCTTGCAAGCAGTCCTAAAAAGACTGTTCCTCTGTGTTGGATTCTCCATCTCCTTCTTCGGCGTCAAAAGGACTTTTCGCATCACCAACGATCTTCCACCTTCATCATACTCTGCCTCAACATCTCACCTTTGTGCCTCAGCGATGTGAGCTTCTCCTCCATCCTTCTTCCTATCTGGATAGTCAACTGCCTTGTGTCCATTCTTTCCACATGTGAAGCATGTGATGACTCCACCTCTACCTCTTTCTCTACCTCTAGTATGAGGAAACCTATTATTATCAGCATATCCTCCTCTCTACTCAGTATGTTTTTCTCTTTGCTCAGCATATCACCCTCCTTGTGAACTTCCACCTCTCTCTGTCTGAGTCTGAGGTTTCTTCCAGTCATCCTTGGGCTTCTAGTATTTATCTTGGGAAACCGATTTGCCTTTGGGCTGACTCCTACCTCTGCCCCTCTGACTTTGTTTATGGCTCAGCTTCTCCTCAGCTTTCAGAGCCAATTGGTAAGCATCCTCCACAGTTCAGATGGTCTCCAAATTTAGTTCATCCTGAATTTCATACCTCAGGCCATTCATATACCTGGCCACCTTTTCGTCATTGCTTTCGCGATGACCTGCCCTGATATTTAACCTGTAAAACTCCTCAGTATACTCCTTCACTGTCATTAGCTTCTTTCTCAGGTTCTGCATCCTCCTGAACAGAGAAATTTGGTAGTCCCTGGGAATGAATTTTGCCTTCATCTTTGCAATCATCCTGTCCCAGCTCTTTATCTTCTTCTTGCCTTGGCAACGTCTTTCAGCTTGTAGTTCATTCCACCACAAGGTTGCATGTCCTTTTAATCTTGTGATGGCATGTCTGACCTTTTTATCATCTTCAATATCCTCATAATCAAAATAAGTATCAAGAGCTCTAATCCAGTCTAGCAGCTCTTCCGCATCCAGACTCCCTTCATAAGCTAGAATGTCCATCTTTGTTTTCGAACTCATCCGAGCGATAGCCTTAATTAAACGCTCATTGGTTGCATCTTCTGCTAGGATTTCTTCTTCCTCACATCCACCATCACCTTCATCCTCAGATTCACTGATATCTCTTGCATCAACGTTTTGCCTTTGTCTTATCTCCATGTCCTCCATTCTGGCACGAAGATTTCGCACTTCTCTCTCCATGTCTGGATTCTTTCCTTGCCTACCTCTTTCTCTGGACATTTCTCTTCCTCTGGAAAATTCCCTTTCCTCCTCTGGGTCCAGTGATTATCTACCTCTTCTTCTTGGCGACATGGTGAATTCTCCCTTTTTCTCTGCTATAGAAAGCAAAGAACTTTTCTATGCTCTGATACCACTTGACGCAAACACGCCACCCAGGGGCACGTCCGCTCCCACAGGACCTTCTCCTTAAGAGGCACGAAGAACTAAATTGCTCTTCAAACCCCCTTATCGGGAGTTCTCAATACCCATAGAACACTCTTTATGGTTTCCCGCTGTCCTATCAGGAAATCGGGCCTCGCGAGATTGCGAGTCCTGCACTCACGAGATCGGGTTTCACAAATCCTCGAATCCTGATGACTATTTACTTCACGCCTTCCTCGATTTTTTCGGGAATATCCCCGTCGCAAAATCGGCCCTTACAAGGTCGTAGACAACTTGCCTCACAAATCTCTGATTCCTGATCTCCGACGGCACCTCTTTGCACTCCTTAGCTCCCTTCGGCTAACCCTTTTGGCATGTGACCTGCTGATCCAC
>JASDQU010246261.1:0-16650 GCA_032191745.1 Picea mariana
TTCATACAATCTTCCACTAATTCTCCAATCAATCTCTTGCTAGTTTGCTTCTAACCTTTTCCATAAGCATTCCCCTCAATATATAGGAGAGAATAGATTAGTTACTTGGATAGGAATGATCCCAAGATATCAGGAAAACCAGTACTTAGATAACCATTCGAATGCCAACTCATCCCTCTAGAAGATTCCCTTCTAGAAGTTTCGAGAATTTATCTTTTTCCTTCCTTTAGAAGATGTTCGCATCCTGATAGTTAGGTACAGTGCGAACCTCTCACACCCCAGCTTAATGCAGCCTGCGAGAATCATGCATTATCGCAGGCAAATATATAGGTAGCCTGCGAAACTCCCTTAAAAATATGATTTCTAGAAGCAGACAAAGGTAACTTTTCTCAGGAAAGTGTTCTAGTGAAGAGCCTGATTTTTCCATCATCATTACATCATCATGATGACCAAAATTGTGGATAACACCTACCGCGCAGATCAATACAAGGTTACATCGTTGAAGTTTTTCGACTTCAACCTAGGGGACGATAAATTTTATAGCATGCTTGCCTCGTATAAGTACTTGACGCGAACTAAGGGAAAGAACTTGAAGCTCGTCCCGCAGTAATGGATGATGAACCTTGCACAGTATACTCTGCTAAACGTTATGAAAATACCGCACTTCGGCAGACACTAGGAGGTGAATGCTTGTGTAAAGATACTGCTAGCAAGCTACCACGGAGGATACCTATGGTTAGATCGCCGCATAACTGTTGATCCGATGCTGATCAATATGATCATCGGGCTTAGCATGCATGGTCCTGATCCCCATGAGTACTATCCTGGAAAGACCGCAGACCATGCTCTTGCGCAGAAGATAAAAGAGGCCTATGGTGATGTTGAGAAAGGTGCGAGAGGCTACAAGGTATCTTCTATTGAAAGTGGCGTAGTGTGCCTCGCATGCTAACTAATCGTAGGGAAGATGGTACGTAAGAATCAACCAACCCAAGTATCAGGATTCGTATTTGACCTCGCAGGAAAGTGCACAGAGGGACTACAGATGAATTGGGCGAAGTACCTAGTGAATCAACTGGAGATTGACTGTAGAGAAGCTCAGGATCAGGGGCACGAATTCCATTTTAGCTAGCTCTTGATACTGATCTCCTTTGTTGCATGGGAGCTACCAGAAGGCGCAACTTTCCCAGACCTTGACCCTTTTGAGCCACTAGCTATGAAGTTAATTACCCTGTGGTACTCGAACGAAATAAGAAAGCAATGGCAATCAAATGTCATTTTCCACGCATATTATAATCAACTAAAAGCAACCATAAGGAGTGAACCTCGCATAACCCCAAACACTTTATAGAGGTTTTGACCTCTGATAAAGTTCAGCGCGGACTGCCATTTTACATACGTAACCCCATGCACTGATGAGCACCGAGAACAACTCCAGTCCTACTATAAGATGACAGAAGAAGACCTAGAAGAGATCACCAAGGCGTGGTCAGTCTGACCTCATTGTTTCAGCAGACCCCACAGAAATTTCAAACATTGACAACCTAGAAGCTGCGCAAGATACACTTGGGCCCAGTAGAATAAAGAAGACAAAGGAGACGAAGAATCCCAAAGAGGTTCAGGATATAGATATCATATTTGTAAGGACGACTTCCATTATGCCAGACAAAGAAGGTAATGACGAAAAAGGTGCAGAATCTGAGAAACAGTAGGTCAAAATACTACCACCCATGAACGAAGCAGACTCATCCAAGAAAAGGAAGGTTTCACCTTTGAAGTCTTCCTCCGGAAAGAAACCAAGAACCCCTGTAACTAAGATGTGAACTTCCCTCACACTGGATGACTTTGATTTCATTGTTGCAATGGTCAATGATGCTTCAAAGGAAATAGTAGAGAAGAAGGAAGTGAAGCAGGAACAAATGTATAGCCAGATTGAGATTGCGCTCCAAGGAGTACAACAAGCACTCCAGTCTAGCCGAACAACCTCTACTACGACTTTTCCAGAAGGAACAACAGAAGAAGGAGATGAATCAGCCCATCTCCAAAAGGTTGCTGATACAGTCGAAGTACGCCTTCGACATCCTCAGGAAGAAAAAGCGCAAGCCACCCAGACCCTCAACAAGGCACGGGAATAAATTATTGAGCAACGTCAAGCAACGCAACAAGAGAAGAATTCTCTCCAAGCAAAATTTGAAGAAGATCGAGCGAAGGTCCAAAAAGAGAAAGAGTAGTTGCTTGCGAAGTAGATCAGAATTGAAGAAGTAGTCAACAGAGCATTTCGCTCTGTGACCAGCTTAGAGCAGAAGGCTGAAGAGCCCATAGAGCGTCAAGTGATGAAGATGGCTAAAGTTATTTAGCAGCTTCAACAAAGGGTCGTGGAATTAGAGCTTCAGACCATACCACAGACTCCGCAAGAAGTGTGTGACCAACGAGAATTGGACGCTCAAAGTGCAGTCAAGAGGATTAGAAAACTTGCTACATAATGCAAACAACTAAGTAAAAAAAGCGCGCAGATATATGAGAAAATATCTGAATAGCCAAAGTTGAAGAAACTGGAGTCCCAACTCTAGGAAGCTAAGCAGCACGCAGATACAATACATGCACAACTCAATCTCCTATCACCTATCGAGAGGATGAAGAGATCCCAGGAACAACGAATTGCCCAACAACTTGTTCTTACCATGCAGAACAAAGTGATGGAAGTCACCTAGAAACTCCAACTGACCCAGGAGGAGGCCTATATACTGTCGAAGAAATTGAAGGCCAAGGAACACTACTAGAACAAGTAGTTGTTACAGTGGATCAACAACTGGAAGGGCCTATCAGCGAAGCGGTTGTTCAGGAGTTCGCTGAGAAGGAAGCAATAGAACAGATACAAGTCGAAGCAACTCGAGCCCAGATCGAGACCTTTGAGGCAAGTTTACCCAGATCTAAGTGACTCAGGATGAGTCACAGGTGAGTGTTGGGGGCTTGTTGTCCCTTGACCAAGTTTGAGGAAACACTTGGTCATATTTGACCTTTTTTGGAACTTCGACAGCTTGTCAAAGATGGAGCGCAAATGCAAATTGAAGATCGTGGAAGCTAGACCCCTTTCTTGGGTCCTTCTTGGGTTTTGGGGGATAATGTAATGGGTATGGGATGTCGGCCCATGGGTTTACCCATGTTTAGGCCTATTTTGTAAAGTATAAATAAGTAGCTAGGCGATGTAAGAGAAAGGGAGAAGCTAAGTGCTAGTAAAGGCTTTGTGTATATTGTGTGACCGACTTGCAGAGCTGAGTGCAAGTGTTGTAAGTGCTGAGTGCATGAATTGTAAGAAGGATCTATGCTAGATCTACTCGGGGAAGGAGGATCTGGTGAGGTGCACGCAGATCTCCTGTCCTATGCGGAGTACAAGTTTGAGATTTGTGTTGTAATCAGATTGACCAAAGCTAATAAAGAAGAAGAAGAATTTGTGGACATAGCCCCAAGGTGGGGGTGAACCACGATAAACATGTGTGTTGTTCTCGGTGCCTCGACCTAATGTGTTTGTCTCTTTCCATGTGTTGAGCTTTGATATGATTATGCTATGTGCTTTTCTATGATATAATTAGATAGATCTACTTTGCTTTGTGCTTCTTAGATGTATGGATGTAGATCTGACATATATGAAAGTGCTGAGTGCTAGACCTATTTTGTTGTTGCTAAGTGCTAACTTAACCTAGATATAAGTGAATGTTGCGGTGCTCTGCATCATCTGCGAAGTACCATGAGGACTAAATATTGATGAATGATCTATGCTAAAGTGTTTGCTAAGTTCTAGAATCACAGATCTATGTCCCAGCTAAGGTTGCAGACACATGAGTCTTGTAACCACCCCTGCCTCTACCTCGGGTGAGACTTCATCTGCTTCGCAGGTGTTGCTGAAAGGGCCGGTAGTTAGGGTTTTGTTGGTGTGTTGTTGAAGCATTGAACCCTGGGTCTGCCACTATGCCAACAAATGGTTCCATTGCCAGGACCTGAAACTGTGATTGTTGGGAATTGAGCAGAAGAAGCTTTGTGCAAAGATTCGTCTTGAAACTGTGAAAGCTCTGTGCGTGGATCTATGCCCTAGTGCGTAGTGATCCACTTGATCTGAAAAGATCTGTGCTGGAGAAGGAAGGACAGATCTGAAGGAAAGAAGTTAGATCTGTAATAAAAGAGGTTGATACTTAAGAAAAGAAGTAAGATCTGTAAGCTATGTGCTCTGATAAAGGTAAGAATAGTTAAAAGTTCTTAGATTTGGAAGCGTTGTAATCTATAGAAGTAAAAGAAGTGAAATTTTTTGTCTCTAAAGTATGGATTTAGGTATGCTTGATAGATTTTGTCCTAGCTTGAAAACTAGGGCATTATTAGGTGAATGAACATTTGATACGAATAGATCTGATAAGAATAATGAAAGATATGTTATACCTATGCATAGAAAGAATTTTTGGACTAACCAATGGATGCAGGATCCTAGAAAGAAATTTTTGCAGGCTAACCATCACGATCCTAGCGCGTAGTACAAGAAAAGTTGGGGATCATGGAAGAGAAAGAGAGGGTTAACTCTTTGTTATAGTTGCAAAAAACTAGGACATATTGCTAAGGAATGCCTTGGGAGAAACCCTAGTTGCCTTTGTTGTAAGGCTATTGACCATGAAGTACTGGATTTCCCTAGAATGATTACTAGACTTGAAAAGCTGAATATGGATCAAGGTCAAGAGACTAATATTATAGAAGAGCCCCAGAAAGAATCAGATATTATGTTACTGAAAATGAAAGAAACCCTGGATGAACATAAAGATGCCAGTTTGTCAAAGATCTTCAAAGAAAAGGAGAAGATTGAAGTACGAATAGGAGACTTCGACATCGACCATGCTCCAGATGAGGGAACATAGATGAACATTATGAAAGAAATTACTTGGGAAACCCTAGGAAGACCCTTGTGTTGAAGAATACAAACCCTGCCCAGTCATAGAAGAACACTCTCAATAGAAGAAAAGGAAAAGAAGATCACTTCTAGTGATTAATGATGACATCCCTAAAAGAGTAACTAGGTCTTCTTCAACAGCAAGACAAACCCAACCATTCGAGCCATTTATTAGGACTGAAGTCCCACAAGAACCTGCTAGAGAACAAACTACTGTAAAGAAGGAAAAATTAAAGCCTAGAAAAGTGAGACCTTATTCAACAATAGTACCAGTCCAACCATCCAACAGCACTAGGTGCCCACAAGAACTTGTTGAATAATGAACTATTGTAAACAAGGGGAAAACAAAAGCAAGAAGAACTAGGTCTTCTTCAACAACAACACTAGCTCAACTAGTGAGTGATGTTGAGTGCCCACAAGAACCTGTTGAGAGGAAAACAATGTCAAAAAAAATAAGCACCATCTCTAAGCGAGGTAAGGCTTTGTCCCTACATGATAAAGTAAATCGATTAAAGGAAGAAAACTATAGGCTTGAGAAACAACTCAGGGTATTAAGAGGAAAATTTTAAGAGGGTACAAGTTCTCCAGGTTTGGGAACCCTAATTAAACTTGCTTAATTATTAGAAAATTCAGGCGACCCTAAAACCATGGCATTAGGGACAGACAAGTGCAAGGCATGACTGTGTCCAACTTACGGCGAAATATTTAGTCAAGCAAGGTGCACATCAAATGATGTACCTCCATCTAATTTTAATTCAGTTGGAGCACAAACATAATGTATTAAGGAAGAAAAAGGGGATGTTGAAGCTACCCAAACTGACCAAGAGGAACCCATCCAAGACATCGTTGTTACAAAATAATGAGAATCCCTAGATGTAGTAATGAAAGATCCTTGCCTTGTCACCAATGGTGGTGCTGCAACTCAAGGAGAAAAGGAAACAACCGAGCCTTCTCAGGGGAATATGGATAGTCTTGTCACAAATGATGTTGTTACATAATAACCCACAATGCTTGGAATTGAGGACACTCAATTTGAGAAGGAAAATAGCATAACGACAACCCCATTGTTGGCATATTTATTGCCAAAGTCCATAAGTGGAAACAAACTGCCACATCACTCCAAGAAGGGGTGATTTCTACTTAGGAATATAGAAAGGTTATTTGGGATTTAAGAGGAAGATGGGAAGAAGAATTAGCATTCTAGGAACAGAGAAAAGATAAGATGAGAGGGATGAGGTAGAAGTTGAAAGAATTAGAAGAACAATTCACAGCCCTGCAAGATACAAAGATGAAATTTTGCAACATGGCACATGAACTAGTAAGTTGCAGAAACCCATCCCGTACCTATCCATTGCTTCTGCAGGAGAAATTCCTCCTGTTTCAATTAATGGCCATGAAATAAGATAGGAGTTGCAGTTTTGATAACACCATTGCCTTATTTAAGGTCTTCTTCTAGAGCATTGTTGCATACAAAAACCTGCTCTGTGAACTCTACTTACATGAATATGTTATGTTTGGGGAGAGGATATTTAATTTATCTCATTATGTTGGAGATATTCAATTGAGGGCCTTCATTTCATTTGTTAGCAACCAGGAAAAATGGAAGGCAACCCATGAGGCCATAAGGGAAACTCAGGCCGAGAAATTGTTGTGGGTTAGGGGAGAAACTACCCCTGTTGTTGATATAATCAAGGGACATACTCGATTTCTGAGTGCAAATGAATGGGCTTCTACTCTGATTGAGCTTCAACTACTTATTCTGGATATATTCCCCAAATGTATCAATATGTAGTTGAAGGATGCCCTGTATGGATATCGACTGAGGTGGGAAACCCGTTATGAGATGTTGAGAAGACGAGATCCATATGGGTACCCAAAATTTGGCCACGCTTTGTAGAGCGTGAATAGGTATATGGAGTGCATGACAAATTGTGGATTTAGGGGGATCAGCCTTAGGTATATATTCCCTCTTATTTGGCTCCCTACAAGACAATACCAACATCAATATCTAGTTAGTATGAGAAAGATCATTAGATGGATTTTTTATGAGTAATGGATACAAAGTCGTTAAGGAGGACATTGCTAGAGAATACAACCTTACTACACTGCATATACATGAAGAGGTTGAGGACTCAGGTTGATGGGATGCATGAGGACATGCAGTTGCTTCAGTTGGGGGTAGATGTTGAGTCATGTGAATGATAACTTTTTGCCATTATTTTGTTACTTATCTCGTACCATATTCCTTCCTATTCACACATTTTCCATAATTATCATGGTTCAAGAATTACCTTTTTGACACTGGTATGTTAAATCATTTGATGTGTTGATTCTTTAATATTTCCCTGCATTTAGGGAAGGATGATGTCTGTTTTGGGTAACCACTGATTAATTGCTAAAGAATCTTAGAGAATAAGCAGATGCTTCTACTCTGAGGTGCTTCTACTCCAAGGCGCTGCTACTTCGAGGTGATGCTACTCTTAGGTGCTGCTACTCCAAGATGTTGTTTCTCCAAGGTGTTGCTACTCCAAGGTGTTTCTACTATGAGGTGTTGCTACTCTGAGACTTGATATGCAAACACCACTACTATAGAATGTTGTTATCGCTGAAGGATCACTACATGATGATGACTATACCATTGACCCGTGGACCCATATGTCAAGGATTGATTTATCTAATGATGTGGCTTACCTTAAAGTCACAACTATTGTATGTTTTGAACATGGGATATCCACCTAGATAACATGACAGTTTGACCGACTATTTCCATAAAAATCATTTACATAAGTTGTAATTGGTTACAGGAATATTTCGTATCCTTTGTATCTTCTTAATTAAGACGACATCAAACAACTTTAGAATCAAAAGATCCTCAAGGTTGTTCATAATTGTAATATTTCAGAGATTAGAAGAGGAAGAGAAAGTTAAAAGGGTAATGCATCTTTGCTCCCAGGTTAGGCTCGTTTTTGGAGAATAGAGGATAGTTGATGGACTCATGTGTAACAACAATTGTATCTGCACCTCTTGATTGAATAATAAATATCTAGAAAGTTGTGGTATCAATTCATGAGTTATTGAAGTTGTAGTTTTTGTAGTTTTTCTCCCCTGCTAAGGAGGAAGGGCCCTCCTCTTTAGCAGGGTTGTTGTTCTTATATTATTAGTTGGACTAGTTAGATTGTCTTGTTATTATTTTTCCTTAGTTCAATTCTTAGTGCAAATAATTGATGTGAGTGAATTGTTTCAATCATAAATGTTACAGTTTGGTTTACTCCTAGTGTGTTTCACTTCAATTTAGTACGAGTGTGTTTATGTTTAATTCTAGAAAAGAGCTCATTTCAGCTCTGCAAAAGCATGTTTTTTATTTGTTCCAACAAGTGTCTTGTTTCATTACAACAAGTGTTCATTTCAATTCCGCATAAACGTGTTCTCAATTCAATTTCAACAAGTGCTTTATCCTAATTCTGTATGCGTGAGTTTTTAATTAAGTGCAACAATCGTTCAATTCCAATTCTGCAAGAGTGTGTTTTGATTAACACCAGTAAGGGTGTTTCCTTTACGGAAGAAGACTGTTGACATATGTGTTTCTTTCTTTTTAGCAATGTGGTTTGTGAATTTCTTTGATGGTTCCATTCGTAGTAAGGATTGGATGATTAGCAATTGGTTCAAGATTAGTAGAAGGTAGATTGGTTCTTATGAATTTATTTTTAGCATCTTACTTGGTTGCAACTTAATGTAATCTAAGGATCTGGTTTATTCATAAGTAGTTGTGCAGAGAGTGTGTGATTAATAGATTTTGTTCATTGGAAAGTGTTAGGAGAGTTCTTTGTCTGCATAAATATTTCATAATAAACTTGTAATAAAAGACTTACCCCGGGTTGACAATTGAATGCATTGGATGATTTAATTAGACAATTAAACACACCAACATCACCGCTAAAGTTGAACCTAATAAAACCAAGAAACTAAAAGAATATTTTGGTGGCATACCTCATCTGCAACGATACATAAGAAATTGAAACAAACACAATGGAGAATTGAAAGAAAAGTCTTCAGAAAACCAATACGGTACATGGGTTTTGCTAACTTTAGATGCCCAAAGTGACCAGGGAACTCCTTCCATGACAGCAGAGCAGGTTTCACATTTCACTTTGCGATCAATAGTGCCAAAACGAGGATCACTTAGACCCCAGGATCATGCTTCCCATGTTCAAACGTCTAACTATACTCAATTTGTAACACCAACATTTTCCACTGAGAATACAAGTCAAAACCATAAGTTGTCAACAATACATGGCATACTCGAGCCAAAATCAAACCACATCTCAAAACCAAAAAAATCATTTTTCATTTTTCCTCATGCAATTTAACCAAATTCTAGGATAGCTCGCTAATTTTCAATTTACAATTTCATCAAACCAGAATAATTAGGGTTTGATGACTTTATCACTTACAATTTGATAGATTCCCAAAAAAAACACGGGTTTCGAAAGATTCTCCCTTGCAGTGAAAAAATGGTTTTAGGATCACTAATTTTCTAGTTACTATCATCAAAATTCAAGAAAGAATATATAAGATTTTGTTATTCCACCTAGAGTTTCACCAAACTCCCAAAAAACCTAGGGTTTTATGAATTTTTCACTTACAATCTCATCAAGGCTAATTATATCGAACTGCAACATCTTCACCTTGGCCACTCTGACCGACGAGTATGGGAACTACGTATCCATGTTGGATTATTACAAATACTTAGGAAATTCCTGTAATAATTTTGCTAGCTCTAACTATAGATTCAATTACAAAGATTGAAAAATGGAATCCAAGTGCCTCGTATATTCTGCAATGAGCAATAGAAGAACATGTGAAGAAACATACATCCAAAAAAAACAATATATTGTATGCTTCAAATTTTTTCAGAATAACTTAGTACCTACCCTCTAATAGTGCTCTATCTTGTTGGCATAACCATGCCATAACACCCTTCAACAAGTATGGATTTTGCTTGATATATGGGTCTACGTGGTGGTTATATACAAAATGTTGTCCACAAATTTCACTATCTAAACATAAAAGGATATTCCGATGACAAATTATACTAACACATTGATCATAGATTGAGTTTATTAATGTGAGTACAAACCAAATCCAAAGTTGAAACTCTGTTCTCTCTCCACATAAACCCTCTAGAAACAACTACCTTGTTTGTATTGATGTCCGCGACCTTGTTTTCATTGATTTCGGATGCTTCAGAACTCTGATGGATAGAAGGAGATAAAGGTCTTCTCGGGATCGAATATTATCTCAAATGAATTTGGGATAAAGATACATCCACACAAGCCGCGAAAAGGAAGGCTACCATGTTTAGATCCGAGGTGGTGATCTGTAGAAGAGGAGGCCACTCGGAGTTCTATCCTAGATAACAATGGAGCCACTTGTAAAAAGGCATGGTAAACCACATGAAAAACGGAAAACAAGGAATGTAGGGGCCAACATAAACTCATTAATGGGAGATACATTTCTACATATAATAATTATGTATATAAATATAACTTGTTATTAGTACTTGTTAAATATTATTAAATATGGGCACTATCAAAAATAAACAAGGCTACATGGCAGTGTATGCATGGATTTGAACTTGTGATCTTTTAAGAGGAAACACATGTTCTTAATCATTAGACCCACTTACTATATAGTTAGAAGTTAAATATATTAAAAGTAATTTAATTGTTACTATTTATATATAATATTACAAATTAGACTAATATATATCTATGTTAAATTTAATAATATATATTAGTTTAATAATAAACAAGTGCAATATGATAGGGTCTTAGAAGTTAATAGCGCCTTAGAATTTAATAGCGTTGTGCTATCTTGAATGTTTTCAAAGAATAAAATAAATTTCCAATTTGTATAAGTCTTTAATATACAATTAAATATTTATAAATCTTTGTCTTTAATATAGGAGTTATGAAGAAGAGCTAACCATTATAATCTAGAGTACTGAAGAAAGGATTGAATATTCATCCATGTGTGCTACTGTCTCAAGGGTTTAAAATAGTGATTTCATGCATATTTACTTAGTCTCATTTCGGAAAAAAAAAAAAAAGGTAGAATAACAAGAGTAAATAAATAAATAATATTTACTAGCTAAAGTAGAGTAAGTGTGATTTAGTTAAATTAATAGAATTCCAAATTCTATATTAATAAATAAATAATATTTACTAGCAAGAATAAGGTATTTTATGATTGATGTTATATTAAACTTGTTATAATTTTAAGTAATAATGATTATTAATTTCTAAATTAATCTCTAAATTTATCCTTCTAAATTTACAAGAGAATCTTATTTTAAGTTATTGTTTATTTCTTGTAAGAAATTTATTTTATGTTATTCAATTAGTGTATATACATTAAATAAACACAAATATTTTTTTTTGGAGATATTGAGAATTAGGGTGTTAAAGTTTTACAATTTTTAAACATAGAACAAATTATTTTTTAATAATCAAGGGATGTTACTAATTTTGAATAAAACCTAAAAAAAAATTTAGTCATATTAATAATTTGGGTGTTAAGTTTTACATTTGTAAGTGTAGAACAATTTTTTTTAAACAAGAAAAAGGTGGGTTAAAAAAATCTTAATGGGAAAAAATAATATAATGTAATGCAAATAACTCTTAATTCCAAAGTCACCATGAAGAGCATCTCTTAGTTCCAAAGTCATGAAGAGCATGACTTTGATGACTTTGATAGTATTAATTGTAAAAATTTATAAATCTTTGTACGTCAAATGGTATTAATTGTATCAAAAATTATGGAAGTACTCCACATATCATTGTTAAATGAAGTAGTAGTAAATAATGGATTTTATAGTGATATATTAATTCATGTCAATGGTATTGATTTTCTTTTAATATTTTAGTTTGGTGTATCACTCACCATTTGAAAAACATCAACAAACATAGCAATTTGAAAAGTTTATGTGAATGGTTCTTGTTACCATTTACCTTTCTCACTCAAAAGACAAGTACTTATATATACTCTCCGTCATGTTTTATGTGCCTTAGTTTTTTTATTTTTTATTTTGTTTGATTAAAAAAATTTTAATGCTCGACATTTCTTCTGTGATGCAAGCAAGTGGGAGAAGATCATTCTAGTGTGAAGCATGGTGTTTCAACCCAGTGTAGTTCGTGGAGTATGGTGGCAACTGTAGTGTAGTTGGTGGAGCATGGTGGCAGCTGAAGGAAGCTTACATGACTTTTGCTAGACTGCAATGCAACATTGTCAAAGTCTATAACATTGTGAGGGCCTGCAAAATGGCCAAGGCGGTGAGGAGGATAATATTCAGATCCTCGACATTGTGAGTTCATTCAACTGTTCAACTTCAACCTTACGAAGGAAATCCTCTTATGTTGAGGGCCATTGTTTGGCACATGTTTGATGAAGTTTAGAACAAAGTTTCTTCAATCTTCCTCTTATCCTTTGGGCAGCACAATAGAGATCACGGTTAGTTGATGGATATATTTATATGGGTTATCGTTCCATGAAGAAGCAGCACACTTCGTCATATTCATATCCATGCAGATTCAACTCTTCTCACTCCATGGTCTCTAGCAGTAACGAAAGGAGCGATTTGAATACGAAGCAGTTTGAATATTTATCTAATTTTATCAAAACCTTGGATTGCTAAACAAGGTAGGGACTAACTTCTTCGCAACTATTTCCCTTGTTTAACTATTTCCCTTATCAAAACCTTGGATTGCTAAACAAGGTAGGGACTAACTTCTTCGCAACTATTTCCCTTGTTTAACTATTTCCCTGGTTTAACTATTTTCCTTATTTTACCATGTCTTTTAAGATTAAACCTAAAACCCTATTTGTCTCTATATAGAATGCATTCAATTGTTAGTGACCAAATTAAGTAAATGTCCATAAAATGTACATGTGATCATTGTGCTAGGTATAAATAAGTAATTCCCATTGTAAGTAAGGAAGGAGGGACACCTTATGATGTTAGATTACACTATTTTTCGTTTCTTGTATTACATTGACTAAATTTAAAGGGAAGATACTAAGCTATTTGCTCAAGTAGATTAGAAAATGGAATTCATAGAAAACAATAGGATCACAGTTAATGAGACGGAAAATAACCATGTTACGAGAATCTTGAAAAGCGATGGCTCTAGTGAAAATTTACATTCAAATCGAATGCTCAGATTATGGTTATATTTTGAAAGGATGAAAACAAGAATAGGAGAGTTGTCTAGTAGAATTGTAACCAATTTAAATGAGAAGTCTCTTAGGAAAGAGAGTTTGATTATGATAAAAAAATAACACCTCAGAAACTTGGAGTGAACGTGTCATTGTGATCCGTGCACATTGTTCATTGGATGCGGGTCTTGAGCCACAGATCCACAATTTTCAGTTAGGGTTAGAGTGACTTGTCATATGTTTCCAGGAGTTGGTTTTGTTTCCCTATGTGCCAATGAAAAACTATCAATATGTTTATGGATAAGTGAATTTAATAATGTAAATTTAATGCCATCTTGTTTAGAGTCTTAACATAAGAGGAAATAAGAATTTATGAGGTTAAAGTCTCTTAACATATAAGAATTTATGAGGTTAAAGTCTCTTAACATAAGAGGAAATAAGAATTTATGAGGTTAAAGTCAACTTATTTAGGAAAAACCATACTTAAAGAAAGGGTGCATGGCAGCATATACATGTTTTTATGCAAGAATTTAGAGCAATTTTGTCATGCAAACAAGATCAACATCTCTGAGAATTCATAACCACTGATCAACATCTCTGAAAATTCATAGCGACTTAGTCATACAAACATGATCAACGTTTCTGATTGTGTTCTAAGCATTGGTCGCCCTCTAATATCCATGGTTCCATTATTGTTCCACTCTTAATATCCATGGTTCCATTATTGACACACTCTAATTTCCCATCATTTCTTCTCTGTGGTTGCGTACTGTGGTTTCACCCATTGATGTTTTCTGAACATCCATTTGTTGTAATGAAAATGATGTTGTTTTCACTACATACAATTCACAATGTGAGCAACGTGTGCAAAATCCAAGCTTAGTCTTTCCCTTGATTTCTAGACTCGAATGCTTCCAGTCTACATATTTGCAACTTATCTAAAAATATGTCATGCATGCACTCTCAAAATTGAATGAACTGGGAAATGAATTAGAAACTAACTAGTAAAATTGGAATTATTAATTTTGAACAACATTGCAAATAGAATTGAAACTGTTAATTCTGAATTATGTACAACATTGCACTGCTTAGAATTGGAACTGTTAATTCTGAATTATGAATAACATTGCACTGCTTAATATGTGTAGCTTGCAGTTTCCCCCAGTTAAAAAAAAAACCTTGAGCTAAGTGGATCAGATATCTCCCCAGCCCTCTAATATCATAGCTCTCCAAATCAAATTTCCATTTATTATCACCTTTTATATAAAAAATTTAAATTCTCAGGACAGATTATCATCAACCTTGTTTAATCATCGCACTAAGACTTGTGTAGTAGAACGTTGGCTTTTATGGAATGTTTTGCACACACCCTTCTTCAATTTGGAAGTCTAACAAGCTCTTACGATATTATAAATGTAATTAGTTTAGAAATTTAATGTTGCACTTATTGCTTTATTAATATGCCCACATCCTTTGGAAGATCATATTGAGAGCTTAGAAGTGCAAATCTTGAATTTCAACTAAGTGGCTTAATCCTGAACTTTGAATTGGTAACGTCTTTGGTTTCTTTTTCTCCTTGGACAGTTAAAGATACATAATATATGCCATAAATTGAACTGCTCAGATTAGATGTTTTGCCAATTAGAAGCTACAATCATTCTAGATTTTGAAAGAGAACAGCTTTTATAGTCGCATTTAAAGGAAATTACAGGAGAAAGAAATAATCAACTCCATGGTAGAAAAACTATACCAGAATGTCACACAAGACAAAAAATCCATAAAAACCAGATTCTCCATCTTTCTAATTTCTTTAGGAATATGATACATAAACCTATTGTTCCTGCTGCTATGCAAAAACTATATTAGTTTGATATGTTGATTCAAAAACATGTATGCAGGTTTTAATCTTTTTTTCAATAAGATGCTTCCTTAGTACCTCAGTGGCCTTCGTGTAAATAATCGAATCTGGTGGGGACTAAAGCATGACACTGACTTCCAATTTATAGAATCTAAAATACCCACTCTAAGTCATTTGCAACAGATTTTGGAAAAAAATAAAGCAATATTATTGACCTGTTGAGGGTTGCAGTGTAAGAGTGATATCTACTAAAGAGAAAATCACGATGAGACGCTCTGTGTGCCCAGTAATACAAAGCCTCTGCCGGTCCCATGTGAAGAACGATAAGGTATATCAATCCATGTGGATTCCATAAGGGCATGCCTCTGAGAAATGGCAAGAAGTGGTGAGCAGCGATTGCCATGTATGCCTATAGTATAACGAAATTATCCCTGAATCCATACACATGCATCAAACCTTCATATGTATAGATGCTCAACTTTGATTTCAGAAGGAATTGATGTAAATGCACATCCATAAGCGTCGTTACAAATTATATCAACTCAGCTATCATAACAAGAAATTCACAAATCTCCAATGGCACATTCATACAAATGAAAACGATATGAATGAAAACAGATACCCAAAAAAAAATACACCAACCTAAGAGCCCATTGCATTTAAAGGAAATTACAGGATAAAGAAATAATCAATTCCATGGTCGAAAAACTATACCAGAATGTCACGCAAGAAAAAGAGTCCAGAAAAACCAGATTCTCGAGCTTTCCAATCTATTTAGGAATATGATGCATAAACCTATTGTTCCCAAGACGCAGGCGCAACAGAGAAACACAGTTCCCAATCTCTGGAGGCAAAGATCTGGTGAGCTCATTCGACAAAAGTAGCAACTTTGTCAGATTTTTCAATTGAAATAAACTCGGACGTATGCTTCCAGTTAACCGATTGTGAGAAATATCCAAGGACTGGAGATTGTCGCAGCTACCTAGACTTGAAGGAATGGGTCCTTCCATATTATTTTTCCATAGAAACAAAATTTTTAATTTCTTCAAACCCCCCAGCTCAACAGACATTTGTCCCGAAATATGGTTATTGTCGAGCTGAAACTGAGTAAGCCCTGTGCAATTAGCAAGAGTTGCAGGAATCAAACCAGATATATTGTTGTCAGATAGTATAGTAGAAGAGTAAAAAATACAGAGTTTGTGAGGAGAATACTCCTATATTATTTTTCTATTACTGGCTGGGCATAAATAGCCACTGTACAAAGCTTTTTGATCCTATAGTTTAGGACTGATTGACTATCTATAAGGAAACTATCGCAGTAGAGATACAATCACATATTTTCAAGGATTTTAGTAATTCTAGTCTATCTGTACAGCTAGCAGTAGAGACAAATTAGGGGCTAGAATATTGGAGAACCAACTTGGAGATAATTACTCTTAATTGTCAACACTCCCTTTCAAGTTGGTGCATAGATGTCGTTCATGCCTAGTTTGTCGAGACAGTCATTAAATGCTTGGTTTGACACTGCCTTGGTCAGCACATCAGCAAGCTGGTCTTGAGATCGAACATGAGGAACTTCAATCAATTTTTCTTTCAGTTTCTCCTTGATAAAATGCCTATCAACCTCAACATGTTTAGTTCGATCATGTTGGAC
>JASDQU010246262.1:0-16790 GCA_032191745.1 Picea mariana
ACTCTAACTCTGGCTTTATCATTCCTTATCGATTGATAAGACTTCGAAACTTGAAGCATGATATTCAATCACTGATATTATCCCCCTTGTTACTTACAAGGTGAGAAGATCAAAATCTTTCCACTACAAGATGTGTCAATAATCAAGAATGAATTATTCAGTATGATTGATATATTTTCTTCGTTATTGATAACAATTTCCAAGAAGTGATCCACTGTAACATCCCGCTCTGGCACACTGAGCGAACTTATTCTTAGAGGACACTTGCTTGCAAGTGATCTAGATTATTATGCTATTAAAACATTTGATTTTGATTATGAGGTGTTATGGGTTGATGATATGGTTTAACTGCATTGACATAGACAGACGCTATTGACTCGGTTTAATTGAGTGTGCAGGATTTTGGACCTCGAGTATGCTGAGGCATCGATGGAACCCCTTGGACTCTGGATCAAGTCAGGGAGTGTACCATTGGGGTTTGATTGTTTCACTGTTATTTTAGTGCTTCTGATTAGATGATTTGATATGGATATATTCTGACATGATTTTTTGATGATGCAGGCTGACAATAGCTTGCCGAATAGATTCACATGTGGAATAAAGGGGTCACGCACGACTACCAGAGATGTTGAGGGAGAGGGGTGGTCAACAACCCTGCCACAACCTACTAGCATTGTCACCGTGGCTCGAACTGTAGGTTAATGATTACCTAGTTTGAGAGGACCCACGATGCCGTGGGGGCAGACTGCAACAGTTGCTCACGATGATTCTAAAGAGTGCGCAATAAGGCAGGGGACTTATTCCTTAGAGGCCCTTAGTCTCGCACAAGTTCACCTTGCGGAGTACTGACTCCAGGGGTTATTGATGTCTACCAAGTCAGTCAAGAGGCGAGTGGCACCCTTGGAGCACGTGGTGCGTCCTGAAGGGCACGTTGTGTAAGGAAAATGGAGAATGGCAAGTGGCACCCTTGGAGCACATAGTGCATCTTGAAGGGCACATCGCGCAAAGGAACAGATGAAGCGAGTGGCACCCTTGGAGCACCTAGTGCATCCTGAAGGGCACGTCACGTTGTTGATGATAGAGGAATAAAACTAGATGGCCTTAGGACGAATAACATGTTAAGTATTCTTAAAACAAATTCCCTAATTAAATGTCGCCCAATACAAAAATTTAAGGTTTAAGTCTAAACTATGCTAGTGGTAAAATTTTATCTCTCTGTAAATAATAATAATAATAATAAAAACCACATGAATAATAAATATGACCTTCATAAAATCTTGTAACATGAAGGGTGTAAGAAATTAATTGTTTCAAAAGAAATATGTTGAATTAAAATTAAAAAAAAGGGAATTAATTGTTTTATTACTTTGATAATTTAAAATATACTAATTAAATAAGAAAAGGGAAAAAGGGGTTAATTTCCACACCTGCCTTTTTGAGTTCTAAGTAAAAAGGGGAAAGAGGGAAAAATCTAAAATATTTGGAAACTAGGAAAATATGTAAACATAAAAAGGGAAAAAGGGGAACTTAAGGGAAAAGCGGAAAGTCAAACTTAGTGAAGAATCTACCATTTAAGAGCTTTCTAATTTAAACTAAATTAGCAATTTAATAATAGGGAAAGCCTTTAAAACCTGTAAGGGAATTTGGGGACACCTAGGAGTGATTCTAGGAGTAAGTCTAGGTGGGTGAGGGAAATAAGATAATTAATTAATTAAATTAATTAATTAATGGAGGAATGTATGGGATGGGTGACACTTGTACGAAGAAGATTTTTTAGGAATTTATTTTTAAAACTTTAATTAAATGAGATTTTAGGAAAGAAAGGAAGTTCAAAACTCTATATAATGAGGGAATGAGAAGGATGAGGGGGATCTTCTGTTTGCGTAACGTTATGCTGCAGAAATATCTACTTGACTGATTTACTTGTGGGAGTTGGGATACCCATCTCGAAGAGGAGTGGTAGCTCGGCCTTGTGAGGCGAGCTAGGTGCTAGTCGAAATCTCTGGATAGTGTGTGTGGCCCTTTTGCAGCTCGGGGGGGCTAAGGGGGGAAGAAGAGTACCCCTAGCTTAATTAAATGAGATTTTAGGAAAGAAAGGAAGTTCAAAACTCTATATAATGAGGGAATGAGAAGGATGAGGGGGATCTTCTGTTTGCGTAACGTTATGCTGCAGAAATATCTACTTGACTGATTTACTTGTGGGAGTTGGGATACCCATCTCGAAGAGGAGTGGTAGCTCGGCCTTGTGAGGCGAGCTAGGTGCTAGTCGAAATCTCTGGATAGTGTGTGTGGCCCTTTTGCAGCTCGGGGGGCTAAGGGGGAAGAAGAGTACCCCTAGCATTGGCTAAGAGGTATCGGTGAAGTCTCGACGGTCAGCGAGCGGGATTTGCATGAAGTGCGCGTGGCATCATTCAGAGCAGGCGATCAGGAAATGATACACTCTCTTCATTTTTATTTGTAGATTGTATTAGGACTTATGCTTGGATCTACTTATTTATTGGAAAAGTAAACTGATGTCCTTTAAGTTGATGACGGATACTTTTCTTAGCCTAGCTCGATGGTTGTTGTCTCCCATGGCCTTCGTTTTCCCGCATATCTTGACCACCTTGCTGTGTTGATTGTGACCTTGAAGTTGTTTAGCCTTCATCCCTAGCCCACTAGTCCTCGCCTGAGCAGTCGACTAGGAGCATGATCTACGGTCATCGCCTTAGCGTTAAAATACCTATGGATCTCAACGCCCTACTTTTTTGTGCAAGGATGATGAAGCGAAGGATGAACCTATCATCCATCTACCTTTGTTGTTTTCCTTGCCTGATTGTTTGACTTGCGCCTTCCAGTACGACCTCTGCGTGTGGATTATCTTGCTTCCTTGTTGTTTATTTTTCTGCGCTTTGACTGATAGAATCCCTACGATCCTTTCAATGAGTTCTTCTTATGGCCCTGGTGTTCTCTTACTGTTATCAGCATTCTTATATTGGTATCCTGAGATGTAAAAAGTATTAAAATTCGATCTGTGTTTGGTTCTTGTTGGATTGACTTGTTTTTATTATCTTTGTGATTGTAATTATGTAACAGATGTAAAAGTATTACCTCTGCTATGGTAATTAGGTAATGGATGTAAAATATGACTTCAACGATTGTAATTATGTGAAAGAGGTAAAATATTACTCCTGCGATTGTAGATATGTAATGGATGTAAAAATATTACCTCCGTGATTGTCATTTTGTAAAGATGTAAAAATGTTATCTCTACATTTGTTTTATATCTTGATGGATCAATTTTACCCTGCGTTTTGTTCTTGGATAAATTATAACTCCGTGATTGTAATCTGCGAGATTGAAACCTGGTAACTGTGTGACACCATACCACTATAAATTGTCACCATGATTTTGCTGTGACACCTTTATCGTCTACAGGTTTTACACGTGGCCAACAATTTTGATTGCATCTTAACCTGTTTTGGGGTGGATTTTAGGTCTATGACTCCATCCACCTGGTCAGGGATTTTCATTGCACTTAAAACTGTTTATGAAGGGGATTTTGGCCCTGCAGTTCTTTTCATCTATGACTATTTTCCCTTCCTTAAAATCGTGACTCGTTTCTCCTGGAATTTCATGAATGCCCTGACTATTGTTTGGTTGAATCGCTAGTACCTTCCCTTCCTTCTTGTTGATCAATATATTGTAACTCTTTCCTGTGGATTGAACTTCAAAGTATTCCTGAATCACCTATGCTGGCCATCGTTGGATAATTTCAAAGGGGTTCATTCCAATGCAAAAGGATAGGACGCATCTTTTCATTCCTTATATTCTTAACCTGCCATTCACCTTTATGTTAGCCAATTTACCTTCCACTTTTAACACAATCAACCATGAATTCCATCTGTGATGCTTGACTTAATGGTGAATCGTATGTTGCGATTTCGTTATGGTTCCTTTGACTGCAAAACAACCATGCTATTTTCTTAAACTTTAATTTTATAAGGTGCTTTAGTTGAGGTAAACTGTATTATAGAAAAGAGGTCCTGTGCACGTAGTCTTCTAGGAAAGAGATATGTTATAGGCATCCACGATTCATCTTTGCAACCAGTCATTGATTATTTTAGTAGATTCAGAGTGGAATTGATTCGAAAATTTGTAGTTAGCATTCATTCAATTCGAATTTTACTTTTAAGCTGAGTGCAGTTTCAATGTGGTTTTTAACTGTTGGACTACGATTTCCATTAATCACTGAGCCTGTCTGGTGTTAAAACTCAGCCGAGGGTCACAGATTTTACCCAGCGAATGAGGTTAAAACTAAGCGGGTGGTCAGCCATAAAACTCACCGATTGGACGATTGCGCTGATAGTTTTTAGATGTGCGATTTGAATGCATTGTAGGACTGGGAATGGGCAACGATTTGACCAGTGGTGGTGTCCTACAGTAGTATTATTATTTATTACCATAATTGAGTGACAAAAAATTTAACCCTTAATGGAATGAATGTCGATGTAACTACAATGGGTCCTGATTTCATGGATTCATGTTTTTGTGTAGACAACGAACTAACATAGTGCTAGCAATTGATTTAGGTTTAGCAACAGGAATAACATTTGACAACGTGTGAATTGTAGGCCATCCTACAATTCTACCCTTTTTATATAACCCTTTTTTGGCATACAGTTGTCTTATGCCCAATTATCCCTTTTGGACCAGCCTTTAAAGATGTAATAGGGATGATCCTTTTTTTTTTCTTATCTTTCCACCTCTAAAGATTTAACTATATTCTTGACCATAATTTCTTGAAGAGATGTTGGGGATTATGCACTTTTCGTGAGATACCCGTTTTACTTTGACCTTCACTAGTTGTCCAACTATGTTCTCTTTCTTAAACCCTCTCTCTCCTTGAATATATATTCAGGGTTAAGAAAACACCCAATTATTGCACTCACGCTAGAGATTTAAAATCGATAGTCCCTGTGCACAAAGTTTTTATTATTACTCATTTATATAAGTTTCATAGTCCGGGAGTTTTCATTTATAAAGGTGTCTCTTAAAGAACTAAGAACTCATCAGATAGTTGCACACTTATTGATGGTCGATTGTCACCTTGTGTCAGTTGGCCCATCATTTGGGGGTTGGGGTTAGTCGTCTTAAGGTTGGAAATTGATTCTGTCTACTAGCGCGTGGATGGTAGCTAGAGTTAAAGATCTAGATGTGTTGGTTGTGTTGTGACTAATGTCATGCCTATCACCTGGCAGCGACAAGATCCCGGTTGAGGGGATCATTGCATGCCCTAAGGGTTAGAGTCGAAGGATAACTTGGCCAAGATCTGGGCTACCCTTTGCAGGGGCAGTTCGCGATGGTTTTTATGGGCTTTAGGTTGAATGCCTTCTTGTGTTTGGTTGCACTCCTTTGAGGTTTTAGATTACTTGTCGTCAAGGCTGTTGTGTCAGATTGGGGATGTTGTCCCTTAGCTTGTAGGTGTGGTCTTATTGTGTCGGGTGGGCAGTCGTTCCTCTCTATTGTTTTATGTATGTTTCTCAGTTTCTCTAGTACTAGTGTTGAGTTGATCTTTCATTTTTCATGATCGGCGTGCGTGTGCTCGTCGTCAGCTTGTGTGGTTCAACTTGTCATCATTTCCTTCTTACCTAAACACACACATAAAAAAAATAAAAAAATTCACTCTCTTTGTGTCGGATGTGGTCATAACGAGAGGGGTTGTTACATATGGTATTAGAGTGGGTTCAACCCTACAACTGTGGATCGCCATGCTTTCCATTATAGTAAACCATTGAGTCTTAACCTACACTATCTAAGAATTTAGCTTTCCCTTGCGATAAGCACAGTTAGATGACACCGTAGAGATTCACGGCGAGGTATCATGGATGGAAGCGCGACGCCTCCAGAAGTTTCACACCGTCGAAGTCTGACACCCAAGGGGAGGAAAAAGTCCTTGGGATGGATTCGGTTGTAGTAAGAGATGATGGTGGTATGAAAAGTCCCTTCCAGGTAATGTCAAAGGCCTTGATTCACCATTAGTACTGAGATGAGGCCAAGGCACCTATACCCCTGAGGGTCCACTGCGCGCCCTAGCTAGTACCGTTTTCTTCCACCAAGGACAAGAGAGAGTTGAATTCTATCATCCATGAGTGTCACGGATGGTGGTGCCGTTGAGGCATGGTTGTAGAGGAAGGTGTGGTGCTTCACACTTTGCGTTTATCACCTCCAGCATGAAGGTTCACGTGGTGGTCTTTCAACTGAAGGGGAGCATTCTTCTATGGCGGAAGACGCTCCTACCACTTTTGAACCTGACTGTAGATGACATGTCATGGGAACTATTCGAGGAACGGTTCCAAGAGAGGTATATTTCTGAGGAATTCATTGAGCGTCATATCAATGAGTTCGACGCCTTGCGACAAGTCAGTCACACGGTGCCCGAGTACGAGGCCCGTTTTAGAGTGTTTATGTATGCTCCGCATCTTTTCCAAAAAACTTAAGGTCAAGGAGTTCGAGTTTGGCCTTTTGTTAGAATTCAGCTTCTACTTTGGGTACCAGTATAACTAGACCAAAGAAAGTGTGTTGGAAATGTGAGGAGCCACACTACCAGTGCAACTACCCAGTGGAGAGGACTAGAGCATCTGAATCAGCCAGACCCACTATCGTGGAAGATATGGGCAAGGCCCATCGGATTCATGCAGCGGTAAATAACCTCCAGGTAGAGCATCAATTGACTATGCTCGAGATGACAAGTACCATCGCTGACTAGACCCTTAGTATTTTGAGACATCCTTGTACTACCAAGAGTTTCATTTCCAATGCAGTGCTAAAAAGGATTAAGGTAGAGGTAGTCAAACAGGATTATTTTAGCTTTGTAGAGATGGCCTCATGAGCCAAACAAAAGGTTGGAGGAAAGGTTATGGGCTGTATCCTTAACCTAGGAGAGTTTTTCACAACGGCCAACCTGTACGTCATGATCTTAGGATCTTATGATGTCGTAAATGGTATGGACTGGTAGTAATCGCATGAGGTGATACCCAACTGTAAGATGAAACGGTTGAGATTAGTCAATGACAAGGGACAGAGACATGTGATTGTAGGACTGAACCAGAGATTTTCCCTGAGGTTCATCTCTTCCTTACAACTATGAAAGAGCATGTGCAAGGGGTGCAAGCTTTATGCGATCCTTGTGTTAAACGAGAAGTGATTAGTAGAAGGTTTAGAACACCTTCCGATGGCAAGAGAGTTTGCGGACGTATTTCTGGATGAATTACCTGGGATGTCACCAGAGAGGGAATTGGAGTTTATTGTAGACCTAAAACCGAGAAAAAAACTTATATCTAGAATGCCTTATCGGATGTCAACCCCGGAGTTACAGGAGTTGAGAATGCAACAAAAGGAGTTGCTAGACCTAGGATTGATATGTCCTAGTGTGTCATCGTGGGGTGCACTTGCTATTTTCATACTAAAGAAGGATGGGTTGTGGAGGCTATGCATTGACTACCGTCAATTGAACAAGGCCACGATCAAGAATCAATATCCGTTTCCGAGAATTGATGATCTGTTCAATCAAATGAAGGGCACAACAGTGTTCTCAAAGATCGACTTGCGATCAGGATACCACCAGTTACGGATTAAGAAAGATGACATCCCTAATACCAATTTTAAGACGAGGTTTGGACATTACGAGTTTACTGTTTTACCGTTTGGACTGACAAACACCCCAGGGGTATTTATGAGTTTGATGAACGGGGTGTTCCGTGAGTACTTGGACAAGTTCATTCAAGTATTCATTGAAGATATTTTGATCTACTCTTAGATGAAGGAGGAGCATGATGAGCACTTGCACTTGGTACTACAGTGTCTGCGAGAGCACAAACTGTATGGGAAGTTTTCCAAATGCTCCTTTTATCAATCAAAGATTCACTACTTAGGGCATGTCATCTCCGGCGAAGGCATTGCCGTGGATCCAGCCAAGGTCGAGGTTATTAGGGAACAGTCTATGTCGAAAAATTCCCCGAAAGTGCATAGCTTCATGGGTTTAGCAGGATAATATTGATAGTTCGTTGATGGAATTTCGAAGATAGCAAATCCGATCACGGAGTTGCAGAAGAAGAACAAGAAGTTTGTTTGGATCGAGAAATGCGCGGAAGCATTTCGGAGGCTCAAGGAGTTGTTGACAACAACACCGATACTAAAGGTCCCTCACATGGACACAGACTTCTTGGTATGCACTAACACATCCAAGGAAGGCTTAGGCAGAGTCTTGATGCAAGATGGATGAGTGATCACTTACATTTCAAGGAAACTGAGAAGGCATGAGGAGAACTACGCGAAAGGCATGAGGAGAACTACGCGACGCACAATTTGGAGTTGTTAGCCATCGTATGTGCCTTGAATATTTGGAGACACTACCTTATTGGATGAAAATTTGATCTAAAGACTGACCACTGTGGACTACAACACATCTTTACGCAAAGCGACCTGAACGCACGAACAATGAACTGAGTGGCGGATGCTTTGAGTTGGAGACCATGCATATTTTCGGTGTTGCCTCTTTAGACGAATCTACATAAAAAGATTCTAACTTTACAACGTGACGACGACTAGTACAAGAGGTTGAGGGATTTATCGAACAAAACACAATGATGGTACCATGATTTGAAGGATTTTCTTGATAGCGACGGTTTATTGAGGTTTAAAAATCGGATCTACGTACCGCTGAATGATGAGTTGAGGATGTTGATCCTGAGCAAGGCACATAGAGTAGTTTATATGGCTCAGACGGGAGTCATGAAGATGAGGGAAGACCTTAAACCCTTATTCTTCTAGAAGGGAATGAAGGTAGACATAGTCAACTATGTGGCCAAATGTCTAGAATGTCAGTAGGTAAAGGCTGAACCTAGACATCCAGCAAGATTACTACCGCCACACTCTATTCCAAAATCGAAATGGGAGGTTATTTTGATGGATTTTATTGTTGGATTGCCATTGATGGCAAGGAGACATGACTTGATTTGCATAGTAGTAGACACTCTAACGAAGAGTGCTCACTTTATTCCTGTGCATACGATGTATCAGGCACCTGACATAGCTAGATTTTTCATCAATGAGATTGTGAGGTTGCATGGCGTGCCTAAGAGGATTATATCTAATCGAGGAACAGTGTTTACTGGATGATTTTGGACGAGTTTCCAAGAGGCCTTGGGAACCCAACTTAACTTTAGTACTGCGTATCACCCAGAGAATGACGGACAGACTGGACGAATGAACTAGACCTTGGAGGACATGTTGCGCATGTACGTGATGGACCAACAAAGGCGTTGGGAATAATTATTTTCACTGGTGGAGTTCGCTTACAACAATAGTTACCAGAGCACCATTAGGATGGCGTCTTTCGAGTTTCTTTACAAGCGACCATATCAGACGCATTTGAGTTGGGATCGGCTTGAGGATAGGGTCTTGGTGGGACCAGAAGCGATCCAAGAAGTGAAAGAGAAATTGCAACGAGAAGACAAAGGATTAAGGAAGCGCAGGATCAACAGAATGTTTATGCTAATGCACATCGTGTTGACTGTAGTTACGATGTGGAAATCGAGTATTTTTGTGGCAGAAACCACATAAAATTTTGATCAAATTTGGAAAAGAGGTTAAACTATCTCCTAGGTTCATGGGATCCTACGAGATTGTGGAAAAGAGAGGTTGTGGCCTAATGACTAGCCTTGCCTGATTCTTGAGGCACATGCACGATGTCTTTCACATTTCTATTTGAGACATTATGATTAGTGATCCTACACATGTTTTGACTTGAGCATCTTGTGGTGTCGGATGAGGGTGCGCTCACAGCTGAGCCAATCTGCATCCTGGATAATCACATTCGACAGCTACGGCATCGAACAATAGATCAGATCAAGGTCTAGTGGGACAACTATACTCCGCACTCGATGACTTGGGAGGACGCATATGATATGCACCAACGGTTTTCATTTTTGTTTGATAGATAGACTTATGATACTGTGATACACTTATTCGGCATTTTTTTTACTATGAAACTTCGGGATGAAGTTTAGACCAGGAGGGGGTGTATGTAACATCCCGCTCTGGCGCACTGAGTGAACTTATTCTTAGAGGACACTTGCTCGCAAGTGATCCATATTATTATGCTATCAAAACATTTAATTTTGATTATGAGGCGTTATGGGTTGATGACATGGTTTAACTGCATTGACATAGACAGGTGTTATTGACTCAATTTTACTAAGTGTGTAGGATTTTGGACCTCGAGGATGCCGAGGCATCGATGGAACCCTTGGACTCTGGATCGAGTCGGGGAGTGTACCATTGGGGTTTGATTGTTTCACTGTGATTTTAGTGCTTCTGATTAGATGATTTGATATGGATATATTCTGACATGATTCATTGATGATGCAGGCTGATGATAACTTGCCGACTAGACTCACATGTGGATTAAAGGGGTCACACATGACTACCAGAGATGTTGAGGGAGAGGGGTGGTCAACAACCTTGCCACAGCCTACTAGCACTCCCGCCATGGCTCGAACTGTAGGTTAACGATTTCCTAGTTTGAGAGGACCCACGATGCCATGAGGGTAGACTGCAATAATCACTCATGATGATTCTAAGGGGCATGCAATAAGGCAGGGGCCTTATTTCTTAGAGGCCCTTAATCTCCCACAAGTTCACCTAGCAAAGTGTTGACTCCAGGGGTTATTGATGTCTACCAAGTCAGTCAAGAGGCGAGTGGCACCCTTGGAGCACATGGTGTGTCCTGAAGGGCACGTCACGTAAGGAAAATGGAGAATGACGAGTGGCACCCTTGGAGCACGCAGTGCGTTCTGAAGGGCACATCGCGCAAGTGAACAGATGAGGCGAGTGGCACCCTTGGAGCACCTAGTGTGTCCTGAAGGGCACGTCACGTTGTTGATGATAGAGGAATGAACCTAGATAGCCTTAGGATGAATAACGTGTTAAGTATTCTTAAAACAAATTCCCTAATTAAATGTCACCCAATATGAAAATTTAAGGTTTAAGTCTAAACTATACTTGTGGTAAAATTTAATCTCTTTGTAAATAATAATAATAATAATAATAATAATAATAATAATAATAACCAAATGAATAATAAATATGACCTTCGTAAAATCTTGTAACATGAAGGGAGTAAGAAATTAATTGTTTCAAAAGAAATCTGTTGAATTAAAATTTAAAAAAGGGGAATTAATTATTTTATTACTTTGATAATTTAAAATATACTAATTAAATAAGAAAAGGGAAAAAGGGGTTAATTTCCACACTTGCCTTTTTGAGTTCTAAGTTAAAAAGGGAAAGAGGGAAAAATCCAAAATATTGGGAAACTAGGAAAAGAGGTAAACATAAAAAGGGAAAAAGGGGAACTTAAGGGAAAAAGAGGAAAGTCAAACTTAGTGAAGGATCTACCATTTAAGAGCTTTCTAATTTAAACTGAATTAGCAATTTAATAATAGGGAAAGCCTTTAAAAACCTGTAAGGGAATTTGGGGACACCTAGGAGTGATTCTAGGAGTAAGTCTAGGTGGGTGAGGGAAATAAGATAATTAATTAATTAAAGAAATTAATTAATGGAGAAATGTAGGGGATGGGTGACACTTGTATGAAAAAGAATTTTTAGGAATTTATTTTTAAAACTTTAATTAAATGAGATTTTAGGAAAGAAAGGAAGTTCAAAACTCTATATAATGAGGGAATGAGAAGGATGAGGGGAATCTTCTATTTGTGTAAAGTTACGCTATAGAAATATCTACTTGACTGATTTACTTGTGGGAGTTGGGATACCCAGCTCGAAGAGGAGTGATAGCTCGGCCTTGTGAGGTGAGTTGGGAGCTAGTCAAAATCTTTGGATAGTGTGTGTGGCCCCTTTGCAGCTCGGGGGGCTAAGGGGGAAGAAGAGTACCCCTAGCATTGGTTGGGAGGTACTTGTGAAGTCTCGACGGTCGCTAAGCAGGAGTTGCACAGAGCGCACAAGACGTCATTCAGAGCAGGTGATCAGGCAATGGTACACTCTCTTCATTTTTGTTTGGTAGATTGTATTAGGACTTATACTTGGATCTGCTTATTTATTGGAAAAGTAAATTGATGTCCTTTAAGTTGATGATAGAGACTTTTCTTAGCCTAGCTCGATGGTTGTTGTCTCCCATGGCCTTCGTTTTCCCTCATATCTTGACCACCTTGCTGTGTTGATTGTGACCTTGAGGTTGTTTAGCCTTCATCCCTAGCCCACCAGTCCTCGCCTGAGCAGTCAGCCAGGAGCCTGATCTATGGTCGTCGCCTTAGCATTAAAAGACCTGTGGATCTCAACGCCCTACTTTTCTATGCAAGGATGATGAAGCGAAAGATGAACCTATCAGGTGTCTACCTCTGTTGTTGTCGTTGACTGATTGTTTGACTTGCGCCTTCCAGTACGACCTCTTTGTGTGGATTATCTTGCTTCCTTGTTGTTTATTTTTTTTCTCTTTGACTGATAGAATCCATGTGATGATTTCGATGAGTTCTCCTTATGGCCCTAGCATTCTCTTACTGTTGTCATCATTTTTATATTGGTATCCCGAGATGTAAAAAGTATTAAACTTCGATTTGCATTTGGTTCTTGTTGGATTGACTTGTTTTTATTACCTCTACGATTGTAATTATGTAACAGATGTAAAAGTATTACCTCTGCTATGGTAATTAGGTAATGGATGTAAAATATGACTTCAGCGATTGTAATTATGTGAAAGAGGTAAAATATTACTCCTACGATTGTAGATATGTAATGGATGTAAAAATATTACCTTCGTGATTGTCATTATGTAAAGATGTAAAAATGTTACCTCTGCGTTTGTTTTATATCTTGATGGGTCAATTTTACCCTGCATTTTGTTCTTGGATAAATTATAACTCTGTGATTGTAATCTGCGAGATTGAAACTTGGTAACTGTGTGATACCATACCACTACGAATTTTCACCATGATTTTGTTGTGACACCTTTATCGTCTGCAGTTTTTACACCTGGCCAATGATTTTGATTGCATCTTAACCTGTTTTGGGGTGAATTTTGGGTCTGAGACTCCATCCACCTGGTTAGGTATTTTCATTGCACTTAAAACTCTTTATGAAGGTGATTTTGGCCCTACAGATATTTTCATCTATGACTGTTTTCCCTTCATTAAAATCGTGACTCATTGCTCGTGAAATTTCATGAACGCCCTGACTGTTGTTTGGCTGAATCACTGGTATCTTTCCTTCCTTCTTGTTGATCAAGAGACTGTACCCCTTTCCTGTGGATTGAACTTCAGAGTATTCCTGAATCGCCTCAGTTGGCTATCATTTGATAATTTCGAAGGGGTTCATTCCAATGCAAAAGGATAGGACGCATCTTTTCATTCATTATATTCTTAACCTTCCATTCACCTTCCTGTTAGCCAATTTATCTTCCACTTTTAACACAGTCAACCACGAATTCCCTCTGTGATGCTTGGCTTAATGGAGAATCGTATGCTGCGATTTCATTACGGTTCCTTTGACTGCAAAACAACCATGCTATTTTCTTAAACTTTAATTTTATAAGGTGCTTTAGCTAAGGTAAACTGTATTATAAAAAAGAGGTCATGTGCACACATTCTTCTAGGAAAGAGAGACATTACAAGAATCCACGATTAATCTTTGCAACCAGTCATTGATTATTTTAGTAGATTCAGAGTGGAATCAATTCGAAAATTCGTAGTTAGCATTCGTTCAATTCGAATTTTACTTTTAAGCTGAGTGCAGTTTCAATGTGGTTTTTAACTGCTGGACTACGATTTCCATTAATCATTGATCCCGTCTGGTGTTAAAACTCAGCCGACGGTCATGGATTTTACCCAGTGAATGAGGTTAAAACTAAGTGGGTGGTCAACCATAAAACTCAGGGATTGGATGACTGTGCTGATAGTTTTTAGATGTACGATTTGAATGCACTGTAGGACTGGGAATGGGCAATGATTTGACCAGTGGTGGTGTCCTATAGTAATATTATTATTTATTACCATAATTGAGTGACAACGAATTTAACCCTTAATGGCATGAATGTCGGTGTAATTACAATGGGTCCTAATTTCATGGATTCACATTTTTGTGCAGACAACGAACTAACATAGTGCTAGTGATTGATTTAGGTTTAGCAATAGGAATAGCATTTGACAGCATGTGAAATGTTGGCCATCCTGCAATTCTACCCTTTTTATATAACCCTTTTTTGGCGTACAGTTGTCTTATGCCCAATTATCCCTTTTGAACTATCCTTTAAAGGTGTAATAGGGATGATCCCTTTTTTTTTATTATATTTCCACCTCTAAAGATTTAACTATATTCTTGACCAGAATTTCTTGAAGAGATGTTGGGGATTGTGCACTTTTCGTGAGATACCAGTTTTACTTTAACCTTCACTAGTTGTCCAACTTTGTTCTCTTTATTAAACCCTCTCTCTCCTTGAATATATATTTAGGGTTAAGCAAACACCCAATTACTGCGCTCACGCTAGAGATTTAAAATTGACAGTCCCTGCGCACAAAGTTTTTATTATTACTCATTTATATAAGTTTCATAGTCCGAGAGTTTTCATTTATAAAGGTGTCTCTTAAAAAGATAAGAACTCATCGGATAGTTGCGCATTTATTGATGGTTGATTATCACCTTGCGTCAATTGGCCCATCATTTGGGGGTTGGGGTTAGTCGTCTTGAGGTTGGTAGTTGATTTGGTCTCCTAGTGCGTGGATGGTAGCTAGAGTTGAAGGTCTAGATGTGTTGGTTGTGCCATGACTACTGTCATGCCTATCACCTGGAAATGATAAGATCCTGGTTGAGGGGATCATTGCATGACCTAAGGGTTAGAGTCGAAGGATAACTTGGACGAGATCTAGGCTACCCTTTGCGGGCATGGTTCGCGGTGGTTTTTATGGGCTTTAGGTTGAACACCTTCTTGTGTTTGGTTTCACGCCTTTGAGGTTCTAGATTACTTGTCATCAAGGCCGTTGTGTCAGATTGGGGATGTTGTCCCTTATCTTGTAGGTGTGGTCTTTTTGTGTCAGGCGGGCAGTCGTTCCTCTCTATTGTTTTATGCATGTTGCCCAGTTTCTCTAGTACTAGTGTTGAGTCGATCTTGCATTTTTACTGATCGACGTGCGTGTGCTCGTCGTCAGCTTGTGTGGTTCAACTTTTCATCATTGCCTTCTTTCCTAAACACACACACAAAAAAATTAAAAAAATTGCACTCGCTTTGTGTCGCATGTGGGCGTAACGAGAGGGGTTGTTACATCCACCTATAGTGATTCTTTAATCTTGTAGGTTTCTAACATTTGGAAGATATGTCTAAAGGATGATTAAATTTTCCACAATGCTCACAAGGATAATGATAAAAACATGGATCCTCTAGGTGGAAAACTTGATGACAATGCTGGGATTTAGGAATATGATCTTTAACTGGAGTAGGTGAAGATGAATTTTCTTGAAGGAATCCAACACTCTAGAACTGGATTGGTTTGTAATAATATGGACTATGATAATTCACTTCCATTATGTATCCAAGACCTACTTTGTGCTTTTTGTTGATGATTTCTTCCCAAGGTCTGATGATGGGATTGGAAATTACAAGAGGACATTGTTTACTATAAAATTCATATTCATTTGAATATTCTTCTGGATTGTTGTCGCTAATTGGATCATGCGATGGCTTCTAATAGGAATCATTCTCAAATTCAAAAAGATAATTGTTTTGAACAAAGACTAGTTCATAATGTTGATTGATTTATTGTATTTCGTCTTGTTGGGGTTGAGATTTAAGATGGAGAAATTCATTGTTTTCCTGTGAATATTGTAAACAGGTTAGAACATTAGAGAGAGTTTATTTTTCAATTGCAATCATTGCGTCAATAAGAGAGAGTATTAAAGTATTCAATAGCTCTAATAATTCATCAATTTAATCCATTTAAATATTGAATTAGACCTCCAAGGGTTTCTTGCAACTCCACCCTTTAGCAATAGGAATCAACAATTCAAAATTAGCAAATGGAGGGTGTCGGCGTCTACCAAAAATGTACATTTTTACAGTGTAATTCAACCTAATTTTAAAAAAGTACAAGTAAACTTACAAAAAGACTATTTTCAAGTAAAATTGTTCTTGATTCTAGATTTGAGTTTATCTTGAAGAATAAATGTCACATCCATTCCTAGAAATAACACATTCATTCCCATGTCGGATTTCATATATATAGATTGCATACTATTGTCAGGTCAGGTATGGTAAAAAAGACAAGAATTCAAAGTGACTATGAGATAATGGAGGAAAGAAAAAATGAAACAACATTGAAATTGGATGAAATATCAAATTAAAAATATTCTAGTTCAACATTGAATAAAATTGATGATACGGTTGAAGACTCATGGGAATCTTCTTATTTAAATTTACCCTCTATTGTTGGAAATTATTCTCCTCCACAATTTTCAATTTGAAGGTAAACAAAAAATTTTCATTTAATATTTGACAGGGAAAATTAAAATTGAGCTTACCAAAAAGGTCATAAACCTATTTGAGTTGTGATGTTTTTCTTCTCAAGGACTACTAGATAGTGGGGGACTTCAACCAACTATTTGAAAGAAAATATTTGAGTACTTACTAAGGAATCATGATATATGGGAGACAAAGTTACTCAATAAGTGATTCGAGTATGCCATATTTATGGAAGAGCTTCTTGTGAATCCATAAGAAGTTACAAGGAGTGGGTAGGTTAACTGAAACAACT
>JASDQU010246264.1:0-11481 GCA_032191745.1 Picea mariana
ATTCCTTGTGTTGTCTTTCCATGCCATTCCATTCTTTTTCGTTCCTTGCCTTGTCATTCCATGCATTTCCTTGTCATGCCATGCTATGAATTTCCTTGCATTTCCTTGCCTTGAATTTACTTTCATTTCCATACCTATACATATACCTATACCTAGACCATGCCTTTCCATGCATTTCCATTCATTTCCTTGGCTTACCATGTCTAGCCTTGCGTGTCCTTTAAATTCCATGCATTGCCTTGCCTTGCCTTTCCATGCCATGCCATGTCATTCCTTGCATTTCCTTGTGTTGCATTTTCTTTCTTTGAATTGCCTTGCCTTGCCTTGCATCTCCTTGTGTTTCATTTCCTTGACTTACCATGACATGTCATGCCTTGCCTTGAATTTCCATGCCTTTCCTTGCCTTGCCATGCCATTCCATTGCATTCCTTTTATTGCCTTGGCTTGCACTTCCTTTCCTTTCATTGCCTTTCATTTTCGTGCCATACCATTCCATGCCTTGCCTTTCCATGTCATTCCATGTCTTGCCTTTCCATTCCATCTCTTGAATTTTCTTGACTTTCCATTCCATGCATTTCCTTGTCATGCATGGCATTGCCTTCCGATGCCTTGCATTGCCTTGTCTTGCCTTGCCATACCTAGATCTATACCTACACCTAGACCTTTCCTTTCCATGTCTTGTCATGCCTTTCCATGTCTTGCAAGGCCTTTCCTTGTATTTCCATCTCTATCCTCAACTTGCCTTGCATTTCCCTTCCCTTCCTTGACTTTCCATGTCATGCCTTACCTTTCCATGTCATGCCTTGCCTTGCCATGCATTTCCTTGCCTTTATTTATTCCACCTCTAATTATTGATGCCTCTCACATGATTAAAATTCATACAAAACCAAAATGATGACTAGCATCAAAGAGTTTGAATGGGTAAACAGTGGTTTGAGATGGAACACAAAAAAACATATGATATCTATACAAAATATTCAAATGATTTTAGTAACCATAGATATTCTTATTCGAGTAAATATGTAAGTAAATAATAATATCTCTAATTTGGGGAAAAACATGCGTATACACCCAAATATAACAATATCCATCCTTAGACTAGGGGTGTGCATATCCAAGATTAACTCTATCCTACTTAAAAAATGTTGTCATGTGTGGCTAAATACAAACTATATTTCTAAATGGAAGACAAAATGAAAAGATGCTTTTATGTGTAGTTAGATATTTTTTATTTCTGAAAATGGAAAATAGGATAAAAATACAAAAGTGTTGAAAAATTCAAGGAAGTGTTGAAGCATATTACTAAGAAGATGATGATAAATTAGAATAAACCTTTGAATTAATGATTTTATTAAAATAATTTTGTAAAAGATAAATTTTGGAAAAGTTTGAAATAAATGGTTTAAAAGCCAAAAACTAGAAAAAGATAAAATAAATCATTTCGATGGTGTTGGCCTTCCAAGTCCACTCTATAACAAAGGAGGGCCTTGCTTGATGAAATTTAACCACAAACCAAGATGGAAAAAAAAGAGGCTTGGGAAGAAGAAGGGAAATAACAAGGCACGTCCATGAAGAGTAGAGATGGTCTTTGAGCCCAAAGAAATCTACACAATATTGTCAATGAGTCATAACACATGATTCTCTATGCATGAATTCTCTATACTTGAATTCTCTATGTGATAGTGTATATATCACTCTCTGTAACAATTTCCTGAGAAAGAATAAGTTCCCATCGAATTTTGGTTTTTCCATTTGGGTTCACTTTGGGTTTCCACAGTAAAACTTGTATTGTTTATGATTGGATGAGGAACATCTTGCACAAGGAAACTTGAATACCGCCATGGAAAAGGAGCATTGGAATAATATCTTGTTGGAGAGTGCACCATCCTAGATGAGATTCATTAATCCATAGGATATTCATACTTGGAGAGAATTTCATCTTGGAGATTGGATAAACCCCAATATGACACTTATAAATCCTTGTATTGTAGAGTGCTCCATGTGGGGTTTCCTTTGTTAATTTTATGGGAACATGTTCTTGTTTTATGTTAGCCTCCCTCACCTATTGTATAAATAAAGGGAGGAGATATCTCTTTTAATTACTATTATTATTGTACTCTATTACTTGTATTTTCTTGGAGAAGTCTTGTCGGAGCAAGACACTAAGGTTTGATACACCCCCATGCCTAGGGGTAAATAGAGGATATCATGTCTCAAGGCCCACAATGGAGAACATTATCTACACCATGATGATTAATATTATCATGTCCACATATGGAAACCCAACAATCCCCCTTGATTTTCCTCCCAGATGCATCAACCAAGGCTCATCACATTCTGGAAACCCAGAGTATCTGGCATGGTAAGCCAACGTCACCATGAGATATGATTAGTCCTTTTTTCATGCAAGGTGTTGTGTTTAATTTATTGGTCATGTGGACAAGGATCATTGGTTGAAGTGGATAGTGGATCCTTTTCTTGAGAAATTTTCTTGGTGTCTTTATTTCACCTGGGTGGTCAACTTCTGTGCCCTAGTCATGTGTTGTCACCACCCAGGGAAAAGGGGTAATACTAGGGGGGCCTCCCAATGGTAAAATCCACTCTCAACCATACTTAACATTTCCTATCATAAATCCTTTCACATATATAAAAATTCATCTATGGTCCATTCACTCATGAGAAGAAGGTATTAATGACCAAGAGGATGATGCGATTGCTCCATGTATATGCTATTGTTAAATTATAAAGGCCACCACAAAATCCTTAAGATATCTTGAGATCTACCCCCACTAATGGTAATATCCTCTGTCCAGATGCGAATGAATGCACCAATTATAAAGGACTACTACCCAGTAAAAAGTGAAAGAATAAATCTTGAAACCATATAAAGGGGACTTGCAAATTATAACCGGGTATCAAAAGGTAAAATAAGGGGTTTGGAAAGAAAAAATAACTAACGAAAGGGTATCTCAAGCAAGCAAGTGCCTCCTCTAAAAAGGTTCTCATATAAATAGATACCATAAGCCAAAAAGTAAGCCTAAAATCATATCACACTCACACTTTCTCTTTATGGGTTTTTACTTTCCCTTTTCACTCTCGAGACCTATCCCTGTACTTGGGTTATTTGTTTCTTGTTTAAGTGGCACACCTAATAGGGTTGGATGAATACCCTCCCATACTTAAACTTGGTAACCCTAACAAGGACTTGGGTTTGGGTGATACTTGAAGGGGATACTGGGGTGAATTGTTTACATGGCTTGTATATTAATTATCAAGTTACTTTGCATGATTTAAGGACTAACATGTCTTATAAACATTGGTTTTCTTTGTCTTATATTAATCTTTTCTTTGAATACCCCTGACATGGTTATTTGTGGGACATATTGGGTTGTGACCATGATGTTGTGCCTTTATTGCAAGACTTTGGCATGTGTGATGGAGAGCATGGATTCATCCAATGACTCAAAATTATTATATCATGGCTCTCACACCTTTGAAACCTTGGATAATGGACATATGGGCTTGGTATTAAGTAGGTTGGTCATTATGCAACATACATGGGCTGAAATCCCACAATTTGGGTAGAGAATATTGGAGCTATTGTTCACAGAGGATGGAGGATGTTGCCTTTGAAGGTACCTTTCCATCACTGGAGGATGGAATTGCACCCCTCTTGCACTTGGGCATGGATTTTGGAGGCCTATGACCTCAACCTCTAGCTCTTGAATCACCTTTGAGGCTAGGGTTTGATGGATGGTGTGGTTCCATAGGTGGTTTGACTTGAGGAGACACATGGCATGGAACCTTTGCACATTGTAGCATTACACATGGACTTTGGAGGCCCAACGTTCCACTCCTTGAGGTTGGAAGTCACATTTTGTAGCCCTATTTCACCCTTCTAAGGCATGACCTCACCCTTTTTAGAGTTTTCTTTTATGTATTTTTCATTTTGGCATATTGTAGAGGAAAATAAAGGGGTCGACCCTATTCTAATTTGTTGTTGACAAATGTGGACAAATTAGTTAAGGTGGCCTCATATAAATAGGCCACCTTCTCATTTCATTTTATCATTAATATTAATCACCTTTTGTGAGAGACAAGTCTGAAAATTTCTCCCTCTCTTGGGCTGTCTAGATCTTCTACTTATGTGCCTTGCTTGGAGGATTAGGTTGTGGATGCTTTGCTGATTTTTGAGGAATACTTTTTTCAATTAGGGTTTTCTCTCTTGGTTTCTTGGCTAAAGTAATTTAATTTTCTGCAATTTATCTTTGTGTTGTTATGTTCATGGTCAAACTTGCTACTTTATTCTATACATATTTCTTGGTAAAACCCTAAGAGAGGATCATAAGTGATTCCTCCTCTCACAAGGTTATTCTTGTTAAAAATTGGTGAATTTTTCTTGCTAGGGTTAGAATCCTAAATCCCTAAAGTGATAGCACTTTAGGATTTTATCCCTAGACACTTGATTTTGTCCTAGTTGAAGTATTAACAAGGGAGAAAAGGTTTCTAGAGCCCAAACATGCTTTCACTCTAGCAATCCTTCTCTTTAAGGTTTAAACCCTAAGGCTCTCATGTGATGGCACCTTAGATATTAAGCCCTACCTCTTAGTCTCTACTAGTTCAATATTCAAGCATTTTTGTATTTTCTTTTATAAAGACTCCATAGCCCTAAAACGAATTGATTTTATAGCTCTATTGTGGTGAAATCAATCAATAAATACTCGCTTGAGAGAATTGAAACTTGTAAACACTTACTCATTTTCTATTAAACTTATTGTTGTTGAAAAATTTTGCTACAGCCACCTAATAACACTTTAATTTTATGCATACATTGATCTAAATGTGGTTTAACATACTCAAAAATTGCATTAAACAATTGGATTTTAATCTACTAGATATATGCTAATTTTTCCTTTTCAATTGTTGCATTTCTGATCTCTAATTATTGTTGTTGTTATAAATATTTTATTTTTGTTGTAATATTGTTCACTGCTGCAAATTCATAACAACCATAGAAATATTCATTACATATATGCTATAAAGTGTTCTTGTTCCAGGCGGGTACTCAAACAAATTCATATCTCTTTTACCATCATGACCTAGACCAATATTTAGGTGATCAAGAGAGTGGGAGGTAGGCTTGTCTACTTTACTTGCTACTTTTATCCCTTGAGGTCATTGAGGAAGCATATCCTATGGTGGACCTCTTCCATAACTAAAATGAGGGAATTTATTAATAAGGTGACAATGCTAGGATTTTCCATAGTTAAGCAAGATTTAGGGACTTGTGGAGGGGATTTTCACAAGTAAAAATCCTCAATTTGGAATCGTTTCCAAGGAGGATCGATTCATTCTCCTCAATGACATATTCTTTGGTAAACTTTCTCCCAAATCCCTTATCTCTCAATTTTACCTGGTGACTCCACTGAGGGCGATTCCCTTAAATTCCTTTGATAATTCTAGAGGGATCATCTGATGACTCCACTGATGACGACCCGTACTGGATGGAATTACAAGTTGAAATCCATGCCCCCCCCAAAGTGGGCATCTGAAAATGCTATTGGGCCTTTGGAAATGAGTAAAATCCATGGTTTTCCCCATGATATATCTAAGGATGCTAACTCATGGTTATCTAAATTCTCTAGTAATGATGATACCAATGTTGATTTTTACTTAAGAAGATTCTATAATGAGTATGTTCTCTATGAAGCTCAAAACCAAGATTCGGATGTGATCATGAGGTTTTTATCCACCTCATGGGTAGGAGAAATTAGGTTTTGGTATAAAAACCTCCCAAGAAAAAGTATCAACATATGGGAAGATCTCAATAATTCTTTCATAAAAATATGGGGTTATGGAAAAGACCTAGGTTGTCTCTTTTCCCAATTTCCTGAAATACAAAAGTATGAATAATAGTCTATAAGAGAATTCAAAAACATATTTAATACCCTAATGAGGGAATTTCCTTCCAAGAGCACATCCATAGAGGAGGCTACCGTAAACCATTATCTAATCACTTTCAAAGAAAAATTTCATTTTTTGTTGAAGGATAAGTCCCTTGAAACTCTCGAAGAGGCACAAGAATTTTCCTGCCAAGTAGAGAGAAATTTGGATTCATTTGAGTTCCATGATCCTCCTTTGGTAGATAATTTTCAAGAAAATATTATGAATATGGCATTATCCCATGGCACCCTCATGAATAAGGTCAATTCCCTAGAAGAAGGGTGTTCCCCCTACCAGCTGGACATGAGTGATATTGCATGGGTAAGTGTGTCGCACGAAGAACCATACCCCATCACTAAGAAGAAGTGGCACACCCAAAATCCAAATATTGAGGAAACTAAAATACATCCTCAAGAATTCATGAGTGAATATTTGGATAAAGAATATTTTTACTCTAAGGAAGAAATCAACTCTCCTACCCCCGGTATCCCCAAAGAGGATGATGATAAGATGGGATTTCCCCATCCTCGTGACCCTCCATCATCGTTTGACCCTAGCAAGGAATACAACAATGGGAATCTCATACTTTCACAATACCTTGGACTTGAAGAACCTCAAGATGAGGAAGATCTCTCTATAATCCTTCATGCTAAGGATATTTATAGAAAAGGTGGAAAAAATTCACCCTTCTTTATTTCCGTCTTAGAAAACACTTCACCCTCCATAAATGTATGTTAGACTCATGTTCCTCCAAAAACATTATTCCTATAAAGGCGATGTGACAACTTGGTATTGAAGTCTCACAACCTTACCGAAATGTGTGTGGGGTGGACTCTAAATCTATCATGGTATGTGGCCTCATCAAGGATCTTAGGAGTAGCCTAGCCACCTTTCCCCACATCTTCCTTGTGATGAATGTAGTAGTCATTAATATACTGATGCTTGGGGGATGTTGTTTGGGAGGTAGCCTTCAGATGGACTTATAATATGACACCATTCCCCACCCCGAGGGTGGTTTCATTACCCTTTATAGGTAACCCAATGTTAGATACTAGGTTGAGTCCCCAAAGGTTCACATGGATGAATTTTTTGCTGGATGAAAAAATGGGAATTTTTTATGCAATCAACCCAACATTTCAAGTAGAACAGTGTCAAGATATGAGTGAAATGTGGACCTTAGAATTTGATGGTGCTCACTCTAGTTTTGGGTTAGGATCCGAGATTGAACTCACAATCCCCTCCAAGGAGGCATTTTATTTCTCATATATACTTGAGTATGACTACACAAACAATTTTTCTAAATATGAAGCCTTGCTCATAGGACTCAATATGGCTCTTGACAGAAGAATGTAAAGCTTCTAAAGGTTATAAGAGACTTTTATATAGTGTTCTTCCAAGTTAATATGAATTTTTCTATCAAAAATGAAAGATTGAGGAGGTATAGGGATTCAATGTGAGACACCATGAAATTTTTTGATTGCTTCTCAATTGAGGTAGTCCTTAGAGAGTGAAATTGTGGTGTTGATTCCTTAGACATCTCCACATCCACTCTAAAACCTTGTGAAGGTTTCCTCCAAGAATTGTGAAAAATGGAAGTGGTATTTAGACCATGAAATCCTGATAACCTAGATCATTGGAAATTATTTTATGATGATGCTCAGATACTCAGATTCATGCAAGGCATTAAGGAGTTCTTTGATTCCCAGGTGAATTTCCTAGCAGATTCCATGAACTTAGAAGTTATAATATTTCCTAATAATAGCCTTCCAAAGGGATGTATCCCCTTAGAACATATGTTCTATAGGCATGATATGTATAAGGGAAAACTTGTTGTGGACCAAACTGATAAATTTATAGAGTTAAACATAGGATCAAAGGTTGAGCTAAGAATGGTGAAAATAGGAAAGGGGAATACCAAGGCCAAGAGAGATGGTATGCTAGACCTTATTCGCCAATTTAAGGACATTTTTTCCTGGACTTATGATGACCTAAAGGCATATAGAAGTGATGTCATTCAACATGCCATTCCACTCATAGAGGAAGCCAAACCATTCAGACAAAATCTTAGACATATCAATCCAAAGTTGACACCCCAAATCTAGAAAGAGATTCAAAATATGGTTGACGATGGGGGATTGTAGTCCCTATCAGATATTGTTCATGGATGTCCAACTTAGTAGTAGTTTGAAAGAACAATGGGGACATTAGAATATATGTCTACTTTAGGAATATTAAACAGTTGTCATTGAAGGACAACTACCCTCTCCCAAACATGGAACATCTACTACGGAGAGTCACTGGTGTTGGGATGATGTTCATGCTAGATGGTTTTTTGAGCTACAACCAAGTCTTATTCAAAAGAAAGGATCAACTTTAGACTGAATTCACCACCCCCTGGGGAACCTTCAAGTACCTAAGGATTCCTTTTGGTCTCATGAATGTTGGGTCTACTTTCCAAAGAGCGATGGATTTTTCCTTCAGGAATATGATAGAGAAGATCATAGAAATATACCAATATGACTCGACAGTTGTATCCAAGGAAAGGAATGCACATATCTCCCACCTGAGGATGATATTTGAGCATTGTAAGAAGTATGTAATTTACCTTAACCCCAAGAATTCCATTTTTGGTATTGACAAGGGGAAGTTGTTGGGACACATAGTCTCTAAAGAGGAAATTTCTATTGATCCCGAAAGGGTCGAGTTGATCAGGAACATATGACATCCTACCAATAAGAAGTCCTTGCAATCATTCTTTGGGAAAATCAACTTCATAAGACTATTCATCCAAAATTTCGATGAGAAGGTCAAACTGATGAACGCTCTGTTAAAGAAATATGTTTCCTTTAGATGGGATAAAAATAACTTAAGGGCCTTTGAGGATATTGAGGAATCAATCACTAAGGCACTGGTCTTGACCATCCCTAATTAATTTTGTGACTTTATAATATTCTCATTTTCTTCTCAAGACACCGTAGTCAGAGTGTTATTGCAAAAGAACAAGGATGACTATGAGAAACCCATCTCCTTGATGAGAAAAACAATTAGGGATGTTGAATTGAATTATTAAATCACCGAGAAGCAAACATATTCCCTTGTTAAGTCCCTTAATCACTTTAGAAGTTATGTCAGATACAAAAAAATCAAAGATTATGTGCCCTACCCCACTGTCAAAGATGTTCTTTCTCAGCAAGACTTTCTTGGGACCAGGGGAAAGTGTATGATTCGAAGATATTTAGACACCACTTATTCTTGAAAATATATACATGCAGTTTCTAACTTGCTTCTGTATAATTTCTAGGATCTATTGAGGTTATTGCAAAATTTTGATGATGTGCTCTTTACCCAAAACTCATAAAAAATAATATTATCTTGAAGTGGAAATGATATGACATAAAAGAACTCAAATTACAATGTTGATAACATATTTTGTTTAATCTTTAAGTTCCTTTCAAAACAATTAAACTTCTTATCTTCATCCCAAAATACCCAAAAATACCATGTAAATGGACCAAATAAGCCAATCTTGAAGATTCTCCAAAAATACACTACTAAAATTACAAAACAGAGTTCATAATAGAAATCCTTGTGAAATTCTAAATTTTTTTACTATAATGTCGACCACTTTCCAAACTAGCTCAATTATGTGCCTCCTGACACACAAAACAATGCATTAAATACTCATAAATGACAAATTGAGTACAAAAGTTTAAAAATGACCTCAAATCACAAAACATACCTCATATTCACAATCCTTGAGAAAAATCATGTAGAATCAATATAAGACACTTTAAATCTTGTCAAGGTACCAATTGGCATGCTTTACGCTGCAACATAAAATTAAGCATGTACTTTCACATACTTATGTACAGTCTGTACCATCTCATGATCTGTTCCCTATATTTGGATCCATGCACCTCAAAATCTATGCACATAGGGATCTTTCCAAACATTGGGATCCGTGCCCATTAAATAGGCCACTGTACTAACCCACCATCCAAATTTAGTGGAAACTTATTACTTGAATCCCGATAAATATGGTCGGTTGGAGGATTGGTTAAAACCTACCGCTATTATAGCAGAGGTTCCGAGTTCAATTCCCGTTCCATGGCATACAATGGTTATATTGTTAATGTTTTATATTTCATATGGTTATAATACATTGGAATATAGTTCCATATACTATATTTAGTATATGGTTTTATAACCATGTGTTCATTGGGATATTTTAAGCCCCACGCGAACTTAAGCTTATGGTCACATGAAATGGTATATAACTAGGGGCTAGGGCTAGCCCTCAGACCCTTCCCCCTCCACATTGAACTTTGAATTAATTTAAATAATTTGATTGCCATATAGTGGCTAAGAACCAACTCATGAAATGATGGTTATGGTGGGTATGTTAAGGCGTAGAGGTTAGGGAGGTTATGGGGTCAATTCCCCTAGAATCCATAATAATTTTACACAACATAACCAATACTAGCCAATGAGGGGCTACCATGTGGAAGCCTCTCATTGGCTAGCCTGTGACACATGTCAACAAACCATTGGACCACTTGGATGCCAACTCATCTACCCAGTCAACTGATCAATCCACATGGCACCTTGGGGATGTGGCCACGTCACTTGTATGGTCATGCAATGTGTCAATGTTTGGACATGACATGTGTCCTTTTTACACCTTTGACTTAGGTTGACTCGAAATTTGATTGCCCATAACTTTTGCATACGAGCTCCATTTGAATTTCCATTTGAGCCATTTGAAAGATGACGACGATATGTACACATTGATGTTTTTTTCGAGATGATTTGAGAAGGTCAAAGTTTGAGCATTTATGGACCCCCTGATACCTCTGTGAGAATTCCAGATCCTCCTAGACCTCTGTGAGCATTACTTAGATCCTCCTGGATTAGACCTTCCCATTGAAGAACTTTTGGGCCTCCAAAATCTTAGATACTCAAAACATTAGTGATGATAAATCTAACTCACTCTTCCATCTTACCAAAATGTTTTGATCAATAACTTAGTGATGAAGCTTCTTCATTCTTCCATCTTGATGATTCTTTTGGAATGAAGCCTTTAATTTGAGTCTTCAATCTTAGGTACCAGATAAATGTACTTATGTCTACTTCTTTGTAATATGGATTTGACTCTGGCCTCTGGCACTGTAGCTAATATGATATATATAGCTCTAGTTATGGCTCATAGATTCCTTGACAACAAAAGTCATGTTCACTAAATTTATGCAATACTTGTATCTTATATTTTCAACATCCACTCCTATCTCCTTTTTTTGAAGATAACCCATATCAACCAATATGAAACCAAGTTGAATTCTAATCTATACCTTGCCCATTTGGACTCTTTGTTCTACTTGATGTATTTGTAGAAGTATCTGAATGAATACTATGTCCATTGTTGTTCCTACCTTGGGAAAATAATTATGCTTGTACTGTTATCATTTGTACCTTCCTTGATTTCTTATGTTCAAGGTATACATCATATGAACATGACATAATATTAAAGATGCTTATATC
>JASDQU010246265.1:0-16650 GCA_032191745.1 Picea mariana
ACAAGTTCACTTGACATGAACGAAGTGAGCAAACTTGCTCAATTTGACTACCACTACCATGATGCCATCGTTCTGCTTGGCCGATTTTGGTAATCCGGTGATGAAATCCATGGAGATGGTTTCCCATTTACATTATGGAAATGGTAGAGGTTGTAAAAACCCCATTGGGTGCCAGTGTTCTTCCTTACCTTGTTGGCATTCTAGGCACTTATCTAGGTGGTCAACTATGTCCTTTTTCAATCCATGCCAATAGAATTGTTTCCTAGTGGTCGTGATCATTTTCTAATAACTTGGGTGACTAGTATATGGTCTCTTGTGTAGGTCATTCATTATGAACTTCTTCAAGTCGTCACAAATTGGAATATACAATATGTTTCTGTAGGTCAGCAGGCCTTCATACAACATCTAATACCCTTCATACTTTATTTATCTGGGCTCTTGCTTTAGGTATGACATCACGGTCTTGAAGAATGCATATGTTTCTTGTGCATTCCTGACTCTCTCCCTGACATTCGTTTCACAGATGCTTACCACTTCCAGGTGAATCATTTTCACACTTCTGCTAAGGGCATGGACCACCCTATTTTCTTTTCCTTTGATGTGTTTGATTTCGAAATCAAACTCACTAAGGATATCCATCCACTTAGCTTGTCTAGCATTGATCTTTGGTTGATCGAACAGGTGCCTCAACCCACAATGGTCTGTCATAAGTACAAATATCCTACCCAGGAGGTAATGCCTCCACATTTTTAAAGCATGCACTATGGCAGCCAACTCTAGATCATGGGTCACATAATTGATTTCATGCTCATTCAATTTTCTAGATTCGTAGCAAATTACACGCCCTTTTTGCATAAGGACTCCTCCAATTCCTTCCTTACAGGTGTCTGTACACATGAGGAAGTCAATATTAGGGTCTACAATATTCAACATGGGTGCATGGGTTAGAAGGTATTTCAATTCCTAAAATCTTTCTTCACATTCTGATGTCCAAGTGAACTTAGCTCCCTTTTTCTGAAGGGCAATGATTGAACAACCGATCTGGGAAAATCCTTTTATGAACCTTTTATAGTATCCTACCAAGCCCATAAAGGACTTGATATCATATACATCATTTGGGGTAGGCCATTCCATGATAGATCTGATCTTGTTAGGGTCTACTGCCACTCCTTCTTCAGAAATGACATGGCCTAAGTAATGGACTTGCTTCTGGAAAAAGTCACACTTGTTAAACTTAGCGTAGAGCTTATACTCTCTTAGTACTTGTAGCACTAATTTAAGATGTTCTTCATGCTCCTCTTTGTTCTTGGAGTAGATTAGGATATCATCAATAAAAACCAATACAAATCTATCTAGGAATTTGCTGAGTACATTATTCATCAAGCACATAAAAGTGGCAGGGCATTGGTTAATCCAAATGGCACCACCACAAATTCATAGTAACCAAACCTTGTCCTGAAGGTTGTTTTGTGGATGTCTTCATCCTTGATTCAGACTTGATGGTATTCAGACCTTAATTCAATCTTTGACAAAATGGAAGCACCCCCTAATTGATCGAACAAGTCATCGATTCTTGGTAAGGGATACTTGTTATTTATTGTTGTCTTATTGAGTTGTCTATAGTCTATGCACAGTTGGAGTGTGCCATCTTTATTTTTCACAAACAAGGTTGGTGCTCCCCATGGAGACACATTGGGACAGATGTAGCCTTTGTTTATCATCTCCTTTAGTTGTAGATTGAGCTCAATTATCTTTGGTGTACTCATCCTATAGGGAGTTCTAGACACTGGCACTGATCTTGGTGCAAGTTCTATCGAGAAGTCAATGTCTCTTCTCGGAGGTAGACCGGGTACCTCTTTTGGAAACATGTCTTTATACTCTCTTAATATCGGGTGGTCCTCTAGGTTTGTTTTTTCATCCTCAACAAATTCCAACACCTATATTTCATATAAGGGACATCCCTTTCTACAATACTTTTTTTCATTTGAAGGGATGATATTCGTCTCACTCAGACAGGCTTCTTAATCCCTTGGAGGGTTATTTTTCTCCCTTCTTCATTTACACATTATAAAGTTTTATAGTAACAATACAACTTAGTTTTATAAACAACTAACAAGTCCATACCAATCAACATGTCATAAGACCCTAGGGGAAGGATGTTAAGGGTTGCTTCGGTGGGCAATCCATCCATAATGAATTGGCAATATGGTATGACCTGTGCTACTTTCCTTTTGGTTCCAGTGGCTAGTTGTACTAACCATGGATTAACATGTCTAATTGGTTGTAGTTTACACTTATCAATAGTTTGAGGGGCCACATAAATCAAATTAGAACCAGGGTCAATTAAAATAGAAACTAGACAGTTGGTGATCATACCTTCCATCTCCACCATTGAGGCTTGGTGGTTGGCTTGTTTATTGTCCAAGGCTGCATACATTTGTGGCATGCTCCTTGCCACATCATTGACTTTGGTAGCTTATTGGATGTTGTAGACCCTCCTACTGTCATGTTTTTCTCATGGAAAACTCCTCATCAGATGTCCTTCTCCACAACCCCAACATTTCAAGGGTTTTCTCTTTGGGTTATCAGTCTTTCCTGAGGTTGCTTCAAAAGGTTTATTTCCACTCTGGGAGGGGAGATTCTGTTGATTCACACTTCTAGTAGAAATGATCATCCTAGAGTCCTTCCCATATTTCTTAAATATTGAGGATTTAAACCCCTTCTTCTTGAAGTGTTTCTTAAACTGTTTCCATGATAATTTCTTCTCATGGATTCCTTTCACATTCCTAAGGTCTTCCTTCCAAATGGAGGCCTTTCATTTCAGGATGAAGATGGATATTCAAGCCTTCAAGTTTTCAGAGTAGTCATGGACTCTGAAGTACTTATTTAAACCAAGCAGCCAAGATTTTGCCTCTTCGCCTTTCTCAATCTCTCCATTGAAATAGGGTGCTCTGGCTTTATTGAATTATTCAGGGTCACGATCTTTAGAATGCTTTCACTTCTTTCCTTTCTTTTGAGAATGTGAGTCAGTTTTGCTACTAGAATATCCCTCAGAGTTGCCAGTTTCCTTTCCAGAGGATTCTCCCGATGAGCATCCCCTACCTCCAGTTTGGTCCTTCCTCGAGGTACTTATCCTAGTGTGGCCACTTATGGGACCACGTTTTTGTATTTCAGGTGGGCTTTGACTTCTCTTTGTATGTTGTAGATACACATGACTAGTTGCGGGTCCATGTTGTAGTTTCCTCTGTATGTTGGATAAACTCTGGAGCAAGACTGCATTAATTTCTATTTGTTTTTCTTGCTCCTTTATCAATCTCTCGTTTTCAGCCTTGCAACTCTGTAATTCGACCATGAGACTCCTTAGAGTTTCATCCAGATCCGGAGGGGTTTCCAACGCCCTCCTTTCATCATATTCTTCGTCTCTATTGTGGGATCCATCCCCCACTTCATGGCATGTCACCATCCTTTATACTTGGAGTTTCCCACGATTTACTGACTGCTTGAGTGCTAACAAAACACTTACTGTTAGCCAACTGCATATTAGTTTACGAACAACACACAGTTCATATTTCTTAAATACACACAGAGTAGAAAGTTTCATTATTTCCTTTAGTAAAAGTTTAACCCGACTCTTTAGGAAAGAGGTAAGATAGGGTGTCACCCTTAAAAGTACTTAAGGGTATGGTTTGTATGCAACTCGTCCATGATCCCAAGCAGGCCATGTGTTGTAACCATGCTCTGATACCAATTTGTAACACACCCATGGTGGGGCATCGAAATTTCATTCTTCTTAAGTAATCAAATCCTCCATTCGGGGTCTCTATCCCATTCTTCTCATCCATATATTTCCAGCCACGGTCTCCATGCTCAAAACCGAGCTCAGAGCTGGTAGATATACCTCTCCCAATTTCGTCTGGTGTTCATTGGTCGGGGCCACGGGTCTTCCACATGGATACACTCAATATGCTTCTCCCCAAGTTCTCTGATATCTCAGAGCTTCCAGCGTTCCTAAATCTATGGTGGAAATCCATCCACCAACCATTCCAACGACTAGAATTGATCCTCGGCTAACTCATAGGATAAAGGGGGAATTCGACGTTCAACCTTCCGATTCAAATTCCCAACCTAGCCTTTTCCCTCTGGCTACAATCACATATGACTGTGGGCTATGACTAGACACCAAGACAACATGTGCCTATTTTGATGCTTCGGAGCTTTGGGGATTTTCAAAGCATCGAGCTTCAAATCCTCCGGAGTGGCTCTCCTCATGAGTTCTGGTCACTTTACCAACCACTTTAGCTAGTGGGGCACGTACCAGGGACTGACACGTAGAAGGGTCAGGGGCAACATGTTCCCTCATCAGGGATGACACATGTCACATTTCAATGGGTCTATAGGGTATGTGATACACACGAATCCAGGTGATACGTGGCAAGTCAAACTTGGGTCCACGTCACCATGGATGACACCACTATGCCACATCACTCCAGACTGATATTCTTTCATTCCCTCTGATGTCGTGGCCAAGGTACGTACACATAACCCTTGAATAAATGGCCTCTGTTACTTCGTAGCTTTGGCATTCGGGGGTTTTGTAATGCATACTCCTCTTTTCTTCCAAAGTTGGTCAACATCAAACTTCCCACAGCCTAGATCTGACAGTCAGGATAAGTCCCGAAGTGCCCTTGGATCAATGAATCTCATTACTTCAAGCTTCGAAGCTGATCAAAACACCACACCTCAATTCCCCAAGAGTACCAAGTCTCCGGACTAAATAATATAATGCCACGTGTCCCCCATGTATCGACGGTTTAGAGGGGTCTCAAAGGATCCTTAGATCCATGGTCTACGTTACTTTGCAACTCTGACCTTTGATATTTTTTGCTTCACTACCACTCCATTCTCCTGAAGCGGTCAATGTCGAGCAGACCTCATCATAGATCAGATAGCTAGGAAATAACTCGAAGGATCCCCAGATCGACGGTCCTGGTCACTTCGCAGCTCCAACCTTCAAAATGTTTGGCTTCATTGCCACTCCATTCTCCCAAAGCATGACTTTGTCAAAGTACCATGTGCGGGTCCCTCCTCCTGGATGATCGAACGGTAGGCGGGGATCCTAACGATCTTCCCCAAATCTATGGCTTTCCTTTACTTTTCAACTTCGATGTTCAAGGATTTTGATGCTATAGCATCTCTATTCTCCCAAAGTAGAACTTCACCGAAGTATTCTCATTGTAGATCCAACGATTGAGGGGACCTCCGAACATTCTCGATCGGTGGCTCATGCTACTTCGTGATGGGGAGTTGGATCTCGGTTTAGATGGTGAGATAGGTTCACCTAAACACTAGGGAAACCCTTCATTGTCTGTCTACTTGTCATTAATCGAATCTCCCAGTTACCTTCGGCTAGTATAAGGCTGGTAAGGTCGACCATACTCCCAAATCCCAGACTTTCGAAGCTCCGAAGCAAAGAGGACTTAGCTCCCTTAGACTTAGCCTAAGGTTCCTAGGTGTTGGTTATATGGGTCCTTCCAAATAGATCCTATCTACTTGTCTTCCAAACGAAGAGATCTCCCCTTTCCAGGTTTGAACATCGCTATCCTTCCTGAGATTTATCATGAAATGGTTAAGGATTTGGGCCTAAAATCCCGGTCACACAAAAAGGAGTCTGAAAGAGGTATCCTCTTCAGACGGACAGGTTTAGATTGACACGATATCCCCTATTTCAATCGTCTTACAGGCTTATGTCCCAAGACGCCTCAAGGGCTAAGTTGGGGAATATAGACTATCAGTCAGAAGCATAAGTTCATAAGAAGATGAATGCATACACATATCATGACCATTCCACACAGAAACCTTTTATAGATACACATATATATAAACCCATGCATTCATCCATTATTTCATTTCAATACACAAAGTATGAAAACACTTATCAGAACAAGAAGACGTGATGCAACTGCTGAAAGGGGTGCTTGTTTCCACCCAACCATAGGCTCAGTCACTCCTAAAAGATTTACCACTGGCCACCCCCAAGCTATACCAAGATGATTTGAGATTGAATCTTTTCTTCTGGCTCAATAAAAGTTAGGAACGAAGGTTACTCTCCTTCTCCCAACTCAGTCATAGATAGGGACGAAGTTTACTCTCCTTCTCTCGAGTCAGACTTTATTTCATCCGACCAAAACACACTCTTTTTCACTGTTCTTCCTCAAACCTGAGAGCTCAGTCTCTCATCTCTGCACTCTTCACAGGTCTTCCTCTGCCCACCACGCCTTCCTTTCTTGCCTTCCTCAACAAGATTGCATGTGGCCCAAATTCCCCAGTCTGTGTTCAGGTCTGAAATCCTTACGGATGGGTGCCCTGCCCATCCCCTCATTAACTCTTGAGGAGGTGTTCCCACCTACCAACCTGACTGGTAATTCATTCCTGGGTCAAAGGATTGTTCTTCTCCTGAGAAATTAAATCTAGCGAAGTACTGGTTTGGTGGGGTTTATCTCAACCATTCCTGGTTCCCCTCACCATCTCTTTCATAGCATCTGTGGTCTCTCTTGGAAAACCCCTCCTTCAACAGTCATGCAACACTTATCCATTTTCTATTAATGACACAAAATACATTCATTGACCTTTCATACAAAGGTTCATCAAGTCAACATACACACATATTGATTTTTCCATAGTCTCTTGGCCGATATAGTTATATTTACAAACTGGGGGAAACGGGGGTGTTACACTCATAATACCAATGCCTCACGTTTTCCTTGAACTTTTAGAAGTGAGAGACCTTTGAAGTGAGCCAAAGCCTCAATTTCATTATTTTCACAAGGGTTTCACTAGCAAACTAATATTATATCACATGGCTTGGGATAATGGTTGGCAAGGGGAATTTTTAAACTAAACTAGGGGTATACATATTGGGGGGCTTCAACCAACCAAATTTTTGGGGGGTGGGGGTTGTGGAAGGAGACTGACTAATGTGAGGAGATCTATCTTTGTGGCATTTTTATGGAAGCTAACTATCTCATGAAAGGCCAAGGTGATATATCTAAATCATTTGTACCTTTTAGAAATTCTCAATGAACCATTAAATTCTTTGAATAAGAAATGAAAATGACTACAAATTTCATAATAAAGGGATCCAAACATGAAATAATCTTGTGATTCCTAAAGAAATATGTTTGATGCTTCTAAGTGAGATCCCAAATAACATGTGATAAACAAAATTTTCTAAAGTAGAAGTCAAATACATACTATTGGAACCAACATACAAGAGGTAGAAACAATAAGAGATACTAAAAGTGTTGAAAAAATAATACTTACAATATTTACTGAAAATTAAGAATCATTGTATTTGGAAACATGTATTGGGAGGGGTATTCACATCTAAATTTTGAAAAGTAGTAAAAAAATATAGATATACATTAATACCCCACAAATTCACATGTTATGTTATAAGATTAGTAAGTGACTATTAATTAAAGAAATCTCAATCCTTCATGCATATTTCTCCTTATTAGTCCCTGCCGCAAACATAGAGGGACTATAGCGATCGATAAATCATTGACCTGGTATTAGATTGTGCATTGACCAGAAATATTTTCATATTGTCTATTGTTGGAAAAAGGGAAGAGAAAACATCAATTTTTATATAATAAAAAGTATCATGTTTGTCAAGATCTGATTGGACAACGCATTGGAGGTCTTATTTCTGCCTTCGCTATTCCCAATGTGAAATATGTTGGCATATCCAAAGTATTTGGTAGTATATGTTCTTTTTGAAGCATATATTTTATTATGCATTGGTCGAAGGTGGATTAATGCTAGCATTAGTTCGAATGTTTCCCTTAGCATTTTCTATTGGGTAGAATACATTCTCTACCAAATTACTATGTGTGATTTTTTCTTTATTGTTGTGTGCTTCGAGAGAATAGGCATGTGACACTGCATATTTTCTTAAATGCTTTCACAGGCCTATGCCCTTCAATAGTCCTGACAGTCTTAACTGTTTACCTAACAGCTCTGCCAGTCTTAAATGTTTATTGTACAGATGTGTTGCGACACAGTTTCGTTCATGGTCGGCATCGCTGCTGGAGTGGTCGATCCTTGTTCGTTTCTACATTCCATGATTCTGGTTCTTGTTTTATTCAACTTTGCAAAGTTGAGGTCCTGTACTTGTAGTTCGATCTCTTCATGGTTGTTCACTGGTTTGTTGTTCTTCAACTTTGCAAGTTGTTGGACTTGTTGTTGCGGTTTGTAGTTTTTGGGGTTGAGCTCTTGTCATCCTTTGTTGATGGGTAAGTTTCTCTGTTGTTGTTGTTTTTCAATGGTGGGAGTCCCTGCCTCAAAATTATGTTGCAAACCATCTTTGTCTGTGCTCTTGGTTTCTATTTCAGAAACCATGTGTCTTCATATGCGGGCTATATCGTCCATAGATTTTCCAAAAATTGCAATGCAGAGGGCTTTACGAAAAGTAGTTGGGAGCTATCAGAAGAGGGAACCATCAGGTGGGGTGTAGATGCAGGGTATTCTTTTATTCTGTGGGTCGAAAAACTGCATGTACCTATTCTCTTTCTACTGAGTAAAGTTATGGTTTTATTTATTTGTGTTCTTTCTCCTGTTTAGTTCAATTTTCAGTGTGATCTGTTTTCTTTTCATCTACTATGGGGACTAGGGGGGATTCAAGTTGAGAAGAAGAAGGTTGAAAGATACATACGAGGATTGGTACCCTATTTTGATTTCCTTTTTTATTTTGCTAACTCTTATTTTTTCCCTTGCTTTTCTCTATTTTCATAGAAACTGAAAGTATGTAGAAAATAGCTTGAAAATGACAGTTGAAGAGATGAAAGAAGTAATAGATGTTGAGTCATATGAAATAGATACACAGTCCATTATACATGAAAGCATTGATGTGGTTTTGCATAGCAATGGACTTTTTAGATTGGATGCATTCTCGTATACTTTTGGGGATTGCCTTTTCGATACATTCCAGGTTTTATTGCATTTTCTCTATTCGTCAACTAAGCTGCGCAATGGATTCATAGATTAATTATTGACCTGTTTTAAAAATGGCGACATTGAGGCTTTGCAGTCATATCAATATGAGCTAGAATCTGATTTTCTTCAGCAGTTGCATGGAATACATGATGTCGCTACGTATTTTTCAAGGATGTGGTTGTCTGCATCTACAGTTCTGCCTACAAATGAGAGGGGACTTTGGGGAGATACATTTTGTATACAGTGGTTGTATAACTAGCTGAATATATCGATTGGCATATGGTCATTGAATATATGATATTTCTGAATCATATATTTTATTATGCATTGGTTGAAGGTGGATTAATGCTAGTATTAGTTCAAATGTTTCCCTTAGCATTTTCTGTTGGGTAGAATACATTCTCTACCAAATTACTATGTGTGATTTTTTCTTTATTGTTGCATGCTTCGAGAGAACAGGCCTGCCACGCTGCATATTTTCTTAAATTCTTTCACAGGCCTACGCCCTTTGACAGTCCTAACAGTCTTAAATGTGTACCTAACAACTCTGCCAGTCTTAAATGTTTATTGTACAGATGCATTGCGACACAGTTTCGTTCATGGTTGACATCGCTACTGGAGTGGTTGATCCTTGTTCGTTTCTTCGTTCCATGATTCTGGTTCTTGTTTGATTCAACATTGCAAAGTTGAGGTCCTACACTTGCAGTTCAAGCTCTTCGTGGTTGTTCATTGGTTTGTTGTTCTTCAACTTTGCAAGTTGTTGGACCTGTTGTTGCGGTTTGCAGTTTTTGGGACTGAGCTCTTGTAATCCTTTGTTGACGGGTATGTTTCCCTATTGTTGTTGTTTCTCAATGGTGGGAGTCCCTGCCTCAAAATTCTGTTGCAGACCATCTTTGTCTATGCTCTTGGTTTTTGTTCCTGGAAACCATGCATCTTCATATGTGGGCTATCGCGTCCATAAATTTTCCGAAAATTGCATGTAGAGGGATTTACGAAAAGTAGTTGGGAGCTATCAGAAGAGGGAACCATCGGGTGGGGAGTAGATGTAGGGTATGATTTTATTTTGTGGGTCAGAAAACTGCATGTACCTGTTCTCTTTCTGCTGAGTAAAGTTATGGTTTTATTTATTTGTGTTCTTTCTCCTGTTTGGTTTAGTTTCCAGTGTCGGTCTATTTTCTTCTCATTTGCTATGGGGACTAGGGGGGGATTCAAGTTGAGAAGAAGAAGGTTGAAATATACAAACGAGGATTGGTACCCTATTTTCCTTTCCTTTCTTATTTTTCTACCTCTTATTTTTTCCCCTGCTTTTCTCTATTTTCATAGAAACTGAAAGTATGTAGAAAATAGCTTGAAAATGACAGTTGAAGAGATGAAAGAAATAATAGATGTTGAGTCGTATGAAATAGATACACAGTCCATTATACATGACAACATTGATGTGGTTTTGCATAGCAATAGGAATTTTAGATTGGATGCATTCTCGGATACTATTGGGGATTTCCTTTTCGATACATTCCAGGGTCTATTTCATTTCCACTATTCATCAACCGAGATGCGCAATGGATTGATAGATTATTTCTTGACCTGTTTTAAAAATGGCGATGTTGAGGCTTTGCAGTCGTATGAGTACGCGTTGGAATCTGATTTTATTTAGCAATTGCATGGAATACATGATGTCACTACATATTTTTCAAGGATGTGGTTGTCTACATCTCCAGTTATGCCTGCACATGAGAAGGGAATTTGGGGAGATACATTTTGTATACAGTGGCTATCTAACTGGCTGAATATATTAGTTGGCATATGGTCATTGACAAGAAAAACAAAATATATACTATTCAACAAAATTGTATCTGGCAATCCATATTGCATCTTGTTCCATGATGCCAATGCGCTCAGTGGCCATTATGAACCACTGCTGTACAAAAAAATGTCTATATGAAATATAGAAGGTTCTCATATTTACTTGTTCGTTATTTGCAAAGACCTTCAATCACAATGGAAACAGATTTTGCATGGCATAGATTGCCATGGTTTGCAGCTGGCAACAAATGTTGTCTCTAGCTATGGAGATAGTCTGTTCAATGCAATTTGTTGTTTGGTGGAAGTGGGGTTCTATGTTCAGTCGTTGCGGCTTTACAATGTACGTTCCTTTTGCAATGTGATTATAGGTGGCAACCAACAGGCTTTTAGGTGCTTGCATCAACACCTTTTCCCATATCTCGTAGAAAATATGTTGGCAGTTGGAAGTTGGCAGGAATACCTTGTTAACATGGCGCTTCCGTATGAAAAAGGGAATAAGGAGGGTTGCAGATTCTGTTTGCAATGGCTGTCTATGATATTCAGGATGAATATCTAGGTGTGGTCACCCTTGCCAGATGGAACTGTCCATTCCTGGGTTATTGATTCAAATTACAATCGAACAATTAACATTCTCTCGTTGAAAACATATACAACACATATCCATTATGAACCTTTGCTTGGACATATCGGTAATTCAGGTTTCACTATCCATGCCACCCAAACGACATCGAATCTGCATAGGCGTGGAATGCTTTTTAGTGAAAATGAAACTCCCCCCGGTTGCGATATGGGTAGACATGGCTTGAACAAAAAAAACATACGTAAAATTCATGACAGTTGTGATGAGGCCATAGAGGGCTTAAAAACAAAAATGTAGAGTAAGTTACCACAATTTGAAAAACATTATTCGTCAAATTCGTCCGACTTGTGATAAGGCCATAGAGGCCTTGAAAAAAAAACGTAAACTAGTTTGACAGAAGCTGCGTGAGACTGAAATTCATCCCAGTTTCCACCAGCTCATCCTGCCCTTGGGAAAGAAACATAGAGTAAGTTACCACAAATTGAAAAAGGTCATGCACCATAGAAAAAAATACATTGCTACACTTCCTTTTAGAGAGAAACTCACATATCACAATGTAAAGAAATTTGTTCATGCATAACAAAATATAAATAGGTGTGATCGCATATCCCAGAATGGTCATGCAACTATGTCAGTTCATGGTGTACAAGAAACACCATGTAGTAGTAGCAATGAAAACCAGAAAACAGTTTCTACCCATACTTCCCTGCGAAAGAAAAATGCAAGACATACCTACATGAAACAAATGAAAGACACTCCTTCCATTGCATTTGCAATTTGTGAACAATTGAATTTTTCAAAAAACAATAATTCTTTCACGCCTGATTTGAAAGTAGAATACCTCTACTTGACAGTGCGCGCGATAAACCATTTTCCAGTGGGAAAGTTTGTCTTTCATGCAAACGATCGCTTGAAAATGGAAAACTGTCACAGTTTGCAACCCCTGACTGAATAAGATGTAATACACCACTAACAGTTTTAAGTGCACTTATGGAACTTGAAGAGAGAATTGTGTCTCTGCAAATTGCATTTGCTCAAATCAGACCTTGGGGCTATAAATGACCCCATATGGGCTTAAGAGGATCAATTATTAATGTGCATGTTCAGCTAGATGTTGTGAAAAAAACATTGCCACAATTCATTAACAATACAATTACAATTGATGTGGCTCTAAAAAGATGCTTGCGATACAAAAATGCCTATCAGATGGGAAAAGTGTGTGTGCATGTTGTTATGAAAGCATTAAAGGAATTATGTTCCAGGGCCCTGTAGAAAGCATAGAACATTTGTATAAATGGCAACTGGAACAGTGTTCTCGTAGAAGAACATGGAAACTCTACATACACTCTCGAAAATCCTAGTGATTTTGATACAAGTGATGAATCAGAGAATGAAACACCTGCTAAAACATTGGTATATTGATTCACTAATTCACAGTGCATTCGTGACTTGCAAGACAAAATTGTCGAAATTGAACCTGTCGAGGGGTAGCGTCCACTTGGAATATTCAAGGACAAATTCGCTAAGGAAATGAACTTTCCAACACTCTTCTGTGGAGATCCACGTGGCACTGATATTATAGAACAATTCAGTTATGGGAGCTGCTACATTCAAGCGGTTACTTCTCCTGTCACATAACAAATTTGATTTTCAAAACAATGCGCATAATAATAGAGCAAGTTTTGTCGTCCATGTGGGTCCGAATAAGAAAAGGCCAATAACAAGGAAGAAAGTTGTTAGCCAAGGATGTGAAGTACAAAGTAAACCTAGAAAAAAATTTGAAATCTGATATTGGATACATAGATTTCAAAAACATCCGCACCTCTCTTGACTATTTGCAACAAAACAAAAAAACAAAATTGCAATGATCTGCCAATTGGGCCCGCCAACATTTTTCGTCACATTTACAAGTGCAGAGCATTTTTGGGATCCATTGGTGGTTGTCGTGTCTGACTTGCATAGGAATAGGAAATGTAAAAAAAAAACGATACACTGGAAAATAACGACATTGACTACCTCATAAGAAAATACCCGATGACATGTACTCACTACTATAGACATAGAATAAATGCTTTGAGATAATTGATATGCCATGATGAAACGTTTTTCGAAAAAATATTGGACTACTTTTTTGTGACTGAATTCTAGAATAGGGGAAATGAACATGACGACGCACTGTTGTGGATAGAGGGTGCACCCGTCTATGGAGCTGATAAAAATTTAGAGATCAAACAATTTGTCGATAAATACATAACATACAACACAGATCATTTGGATCCAGAACTTGTGAAAGTCCATAGACATTACCATACAAGAAGTTGTAGAAAATGAAAATACTCACATTACAGATACAACTTTCCCGTGCCTCCAATGAGAGCTACAAGAATCATAGAACTAGTTAGTTTAGAGGACAATGTTGTTGTTGAGAAATCTAAATCCTTGTTCACATTTCTAGAACAAGGAGGATTTGACGAAATGATGAGCTTTGATTCCTTCTTGATACAGGTAAATCTATCAGAAGATGAGTACATCCAAGCCATACAATGTACGCTTAGGCAACCAAAACTTTTCCTTAAGTGAAAATTCTCCCATATTTGGAACAACAGTTTCTCCAAGGACATGCCAGTTATGTGGAAATCAAATACAAATGCGCAGTACGTGCTGAATGCATATGCTACAGCATCGTATTGTACCTCGTATATGACGAAGATTGAAAAATCTATGACAAGTGCATTCAGAAAAATATGCAAAGAACATGAAAGAAGTCATATTGATGCCATACAAATGATACGCACACTTGTAAATACATTGCTTAATCTTCAACAAATGTTTGCTCAGCAAGCAGTTAACATCGCACTTTCCTTGCCCCTCACTTGTAGTTCAAGAAAATGTTTCTTCATAAACACATCTCCACTTGAAAAACACGCATTTGTGCTTAAACCACAAGTTTTGCTGCAACAAGAGCCTGATAATTTAGAGGACATGGTATGTCGCTCTATTATTGATTATTACATCCAGCGTCCATCTCCTATTAGGCATATCTTCTTAGCAGAATTCGTATCACATTACAAAAAAAATGGTGCACCCATATCAAAAAGAAAAAAAACCCTATGTGATACGGTTTGTCAAATACAATAAACATTGTGACTATGAGAACTATTGTAGAGAAAAATTGTTGTTGTACATTCTGTTCGATGAAAACGAAGAGACGTTGATACATAACTTCTTTACATGGGAGGTTGTGTATGTTGTGTCTGAGAGTATAGTGCACATAAATGAAGCTAGATTTACCTACAATGTTAATCCAACATGGGGTGATCTAGAAGTTGCACTTAATGACCTAGAAAACCCTGGTCATCATGATGAGGCATTCAGAAACCCAAAAACAACCACAAATCCTTTCGATTCCTATGAGTTACAAGCAGATTTGCCTCGTCCTCCAACGACTGGAAGTGAAAAACGTATCAATCTTGGTTTTCAAGTTACAAAACATCCTTTCCTAATTGAAAATAATAAATACCACAAAATAAGATGTCTGTTGAATCGCGAACAACAAACAATTCTAAAGGACATTGCTCTTAAAAAACGCTTGAACATGAACAGTCTTGTGCATGTGTTCATTACAAGCGGAGCAGGAACAGGAAAGACATTCACAACGAAAGCATTGTTCCAAATTCTTTTACGAATCTATGATTCAAACAATTCCTCTAATCCTATGAAACCAAAGGGCCTAATAGTTGCATACACAGAAAAAGTTGCATACAATGTTGGTGGAACAACAGTCCACTTTGCATTTTTAATGCCTTATAACAAGTCACAGTTTCTTCCACTTAGCAAGGAAATGTTGGATACATTATCTAAGCTTTATGAGGAAATCCAACTTGTCTTTATAGATGAAGCATCTTTGATTGGCAATCGGTTCTTGTATTCCATTGATAGCCGACTAAGAAGCATAAAACATGTGCAAACAAAATACTTTGGAAACATTGATATGATATTCTGTGGGGATCTTTACCAAGCACAGCCCATCCAAGATTCTTTGATATTTGAACAACCTATCGTTAACATGGAAACAGTCACCCATGACTTCTGGAGAGACAATATTAAATGCTTTGAGTTGCATACTACAATGCGCCAGACAAATGAAACATTCATTGGAATTCTGAATAGAATGTGCACAAACAACCAAACATATTATGGCTTGACCTATATCAATTTGAGGTGCTTAAGGCTTGTACCAACAGACCCAACGTTCCCTTACCTATTCTACAAAAATAATGATGTTGCAAAGCATAACAGCCACATATTGTTGCTCATGCTTGGCGATGATATCATCATCAATTCGATTGACCTGGAAGAAGACAACCATGGAAATGTGCCACGTCATGAAAATTCAGTCACTTTACCTTTGTAGCTTGTCCTCAAATTAGAAATGTTGGTTGAAATATATGCTTGTAACTATGATTCACAGGATGTCTTGGTGAATGGTGCAGATGGAATACTGAAAGGCTATATGAAGACAGAAAAAGTGGATGTCCTTTCGATTAAGTTCCATGAACTGCATATAGGAAAGAGACAAGCAAGCAAGTTGTCTTATCTATATAATTCAAATACTGGAAGTGATTGGACACCTATTTTGTGAATATCGAAGCCAGTATCGACATCAGCAAAGACATGTTGACTAAAGATTCGAAAACAATTTTCGATTAAACTTGCATGTGCACATACAGTCCACAGATCACAAGGACTAACACTTGATAATGTTGCATTTCAGCTTGCTGGAATTCACATACATGGACTTGTATACACAGCATTGTCCCGTGTCAGAAGCATAGACTCCTTGTATTTACTAAGTCCTATGACAAAAGATAACTTCAAAGTGAAACATAAAGTTGATATTGAAATGGAACGACTCACGACCACCACAAAATGGAAACTGCATTATGATTACCAATCCATACAAACAAATTCATTTGTATCAATTCTCTCGCTTAACACACGCAGCTTAAATGCACACATGGATGATATACTGAATGACTATGATATAATGCAATATGATATGATGTGCTTGCAGAAAACACACATGTCATTATGCATGCAGAACAAACAATTCTCAAATCACAATTGCATATCAAGTTACATTACACATGGGGTGATGATACTGGTGAAAAAACATGTACCAATTTTGGACCATATACATATCAAAGAAAAGAATGTTGAACTGGTGCTTGCAAAAATTTTTTCCCATGAAACAAAAGTTGCAATACCGAATC
>JASDQU010246267.1:3533-14394 GCA_032191745.1 Picea mariana
GCACTCGCATATGGAACAAGAGACATGTCATCCTCCTCTTCATGTTTCTTGGGACACTGATCCACATATAAATTTACACCAATAGGGATATGAACCTTAACCGGTTTACATTCTTGCATATTAAAACTATGCAATATTGTCTCGACATATTTTATTTTATTTGACTAGAGTTTTCTCTTTTTCCGATCTCTTTTAATTTCCATGCCCAAAATTAAATTTGAAGCACTGGGATCCTTCATGTCAAATTTAGAGGACAACTGAGTTTTCACATCCTGGATAATCTCCTTGTTTTTTCCTATCAGTAACATGTCATCCACATACAAGACCAAATAAATCAAATGATCACCAATTAATTTAAAATACACACAATGATCCTCTTTTCTTCTTGTGAAGCCAAGTCCTAGCATATAAGTATCAAATTTTTTATACCACATCCTTGGTGATTGTTATAAACCATACATGGACTTTTTCATCTTACATACCAACTCCTTCTTTCCCTTCACATCATAACCTTCTCATTTCTTCATATAGATTTATTCTTCCATATCCCCATGTAGGAATGTTGTCTTCACATCCATCTATTCTACTTCAAAATCAAATGCAACAACAATATATAACATAAATCTTATAGAGGTTAACTTGGCAACATGAGAAAAAATCTCACCAAAATCAATTCCCTCAACCTGAGAATAACCCTTTGCTACTAACCGAGCTTTTTATTTCTCCAATTTTCCTTTTGCATTCAACTTCTTTTTAAATACCCATTTGTTTCCAATGGGATTTCTTCCAGTCAGAAACTCCACTAGATCCCAAGCCTCATTCTTATCAAAAGTTTCCATTTCTTTGTCCATGGCCCTTTTCGATAGATTTCCATCCTTTCAATCCACTTCCTCCATAACAGTTCTAGGATCATCATCAGTAATAGACAAAGAAAAATTTGAACAGAAATCAGATGGAGTATACATTTCCGGTAGCCTTCTTTCTCGAATTGATATCCTCAATACTAGATTATGCAAATCTTCTTCTTATGATTCATATTCTTCTGTAGAGTCTGATTCATCATCCTTTAAATCAAACTCTATTTTATCTAGTTCTTCCTTACTTGGTAGGACTTCCTATTTAACAAAATCGTTCATTTCTCTAAATACCACATCTCGGCTATACACTACCTTCTTATTTTCTAGGTTCCAAAGATTATAACCTTTGAGACCATCTTTATATCCAATAAAGATACACTTTTCAACCTTCTAATCTAGCTTACTCCTATTTTCCTTTGGAACATGAATATATGCATCACATTCAAATACCTTGAGATTTGTGAGAGAAGGTTTCTTACCAGTCCATACCTCTTGTGGATTCTTGTAATCCAACACTAATGAGGGTGATCTATTGACCAGGTAACATGAAGTACCCACTGCCTCTACCCAGAATTCTTTCCCTAACCCAACACCACTGAGCATGCACCTTTCTTTTTACATTAGCATCATGTTCATCCTTTATGCAACTCCATTATGTTGAGGTTTATATGGAGCAGTGCTTTGCCTTTCTATATCACACTTCTTACATAATTCTTCAAATTCATTCCTGCAGAACTCTCTTCCATTATTTGTCCTCATCACCTTAATTATTTTCTCTATTTGATTCTCAACAAGAGTCTTGAACTCTTTAAACCTGTCAAAGACTTCAGATTTCTTACTCAAGAAATATATCCAAGTATTCCTCAAGAATTCATCTATAAATGAGACATAGTACACAGATTTTCCCAATGATGGGACCGACATAGGTCCAAAAACATCACTATGAACTAGCTATAGAATTCCTTCTGGCCTCGTTGCACCAAAGGGGGATCTTACCCAATTCTACTTCCCATATACACAATGTTCACAGAAATCAAAATACAGAGAGAAATTAGACATACCTTCAACCATACCTTTACGATGTAGTAGTCGAAGACCCTTCTCTCTGATATGCCCCAGTCTTTGATGCCACAACATAAAAATTTCTCTAGATACTATAGGAGTTCTTTCTTCTTCAACTCCAATATCAAGAAAAATGGAAATATTACAACCATCACTAATAGTTCTTCTTTGTAGCTTATACAGAGTTCCAAACCGAACTCCCTTCAACAACACCATTGCTCCTTGAACCATCCTATAGGTTTCATTTTCAAATATTGTTTTTACCCCTGCATCATCCATTTTTCTTACAGAAATCAAATTTTTGGCCAAACCTGGGATGTGCAGAACACCAGGGAGTGTTCTAATCCTTCCACCTATGAGCCTCAACTTGAATTTTACTCGTCCTATGATTCTGGTTTTCAAATCATCACCTAGGAAAACATTACCTCCATCATACCTTTCATATTCACAAAACTACTCCCTGTGGGGAGTCATATGAAAGGATGCACCTGATTCAACTAACCATGCCTCATGATCTTCATGTGTGCTTGAAGAATCCAAATACACATCCCCTCCTTCTTCCTTGGAGGTATTTTCTTCTGTAGAAGGAGATTCTTCAGATACCTTTTTTTTCTCAACTTTGGATCTACAATGCTTCTTGTAGTTTCCTTATTTTCCACATCTCCAACATACCTTTACAAACTTTCTGGGAGATTTAGATCTACCCTTAGACTTATATCTCCCACTTGAGAACTTAGATCTATTTCTTTCCTGGGAGTGTCCTCTTGCAAATAATGTGTTTGTGCTCTGTCCTTCCATATTATTCTACCTCATCTCCTCCGACAATAAGGATGAGACCGCTTCATCAAACTTCAAGGCATTTGTATTACTACCTATGGCCACAACCAGATTATTCCACAAGTTTGGTAAATAACATAGTAAACTGATACACTTATCTTCATCTGAAATTTTAATCTCAATAGATACTAAATGACTTAACACAGTATTGAAAGTGTTCAAATGATCTGCCACCAAGTCTCCATCTCTCATCCTCGGATTATAAAGATTATTTCTCAATAATAGTTTATTTACTAAGGACTTAGACTGATACAACTTCTCCAACTTATCCCATAAATCCTTGGTTGTAGCTTCCTCTGACACATTTAGTAATAATGAATTTTTGAGACACAGTCGGATTGTGATCTTCACCTTCTGATCCAAAATTTTCCAGTCATCTGTTGAGGTTCCTGTAGGTGCAATACCTAAATCTACTGCAATAGACTAATCTTGTCCACCAACAGATCTTCCAACTTGATCTTCCACATCTCAAAATGTTTCCCATTAAAATTCTTGATCTCCATCTTCAAATTAATCGCCATTTATTTTCACCTGAAAAATCAATACCACAGATCTCTCACTGTAACAAGGCTTATCACAGTCCCGAGACAAACCCTTGACCACAAAGGCGTCCCCCTGAAGCCAACAAATTTTTGATACCAAATGTAGATTTTAACCTTGTACAATATTTACTGCAAACAGATTCTCAGTAATAGAACAACAAGAAAATAATGGCAAATATAAACATTACACAGAGATTTTTCCCCTGGAAACCCAAAACTGGGAAAACCAACATATTCTATATTCATTCATAGTGATACATTGTTTACAATACAATATACATATAGGAGCCAGCGACATCCAAAACCCTAACCCAATAACTTGGATTAGTCAACAACCCTAATTCCTTAACCGTAAATAGAAAACCATCGACAAAAAACCATGTGTCGAAAACCACCCAAAAATGGACACAAAAATCAATGTAAAAATGTGACACGTTTCCTGAGGAAAGCTGCCCCTAAACCCCCCTCGTGAAAATAATGTAACACATACCCAACATTATTATATACATATTTTTTTAAGGTTTTTTTTTTTAAGGGGAGAAGTGGAAATGATCTAGCTAATTTATATACATTGGTTTTCAAAAACTATAACCAATAGTGCATATCCTAGCCTTTTGTTACTAGTATATTGTTGACTTCTAAAGTCAAAATAGGGAAAGTAATAAAGTAATTTTTGGGCTACATGTTTAATACAAAAAATGTTTGGAATAAGTGATAATTTTTTTTAGCACAATTTGGTTATTGGTTCTGGGCATACTTATCTTTAATACAGATTAAAATTATTACAAAGCCATGGAGGAATTAAAATAGTTTTGTTTTTTACACAAGATCAAATTCCTCATGTTCTAATTTTCCATGCATCATTCTTTAATTCCTAAATCCATATATTATTAAAACTTCATCTCTTCTTCTCCTCGTTGTAGGAAATAAAATTGTTTTTCTATTAAAGAAGAATGTTGCTAGCAGTAGAGCATGAACACTTTGATAGGAAACATACTTGTTTTAATGGTTTCAATTATGGTGAAGGGAAGAATTGAAAATGACATGTTTTTTAATTATCGTTCCTTTTCTGATTACATCCAGAATGAGTCATCAATAACAAAGGATAATGGGCATTGAAAAAAGGTTATAGGTCTTGGAAATGGATGATTTATTGATTTTTCTGGTCCAATCCCTTCATGATTTCAATTTTCATAAGTTGTTCCCTTAATTCCCAAAATCATGTTTCATATTGAGTTCATGTTCTTTTCCCCCTTGATACATAAGCAATTTTGGAAATTTCTTTTTGAAGCATGGGCATTAGAAATACTAGTAGTCAATATAAATGGTACCTAACATGGAAAATATAAAGGATTATTGACAACCATTGGATTTGGATTTCAGATGATAGTTGAAAGTTTATAACTGATATATTTGATTAGGAACATGTACCATCTTTCATTATCATTGGTTTTCATTTTCCATACATTATGAAATCCTTCATATTCCTAATTACATTGTAAATTCCATGTTCTTATTAAATATCAATTGTATAAGTTGTGAAATATCTAAATTATCTTCAGGAAAAAAATTAAATTTGATTTTGGGTTAATCCTCATTTTTATTCATTGATGATTTCATGCTTGATTGTTGATTGAGTCAGATCCACTTGTAAAATTGTATTAAATGCAAAGTGTATTTGGTGTTGTACTTGGTATGGTGTACATACTCTAACCTAGTCTTCATGATTAATAGATGATCTTTTCATCCGGGGTAGAAATAGAGACAACATAAGAAACAAAGGAAATTGGAATATAGGGAAGCAAGATGGTTGGCCTAGGGGAATAAATAAGAGGATCAGACCTTCTGTTCATTTTTATGCCATTTTTTAGGAGTTTAATCAACTCCTCCAAATTGGTCTTATCAACCTTGCAGGCCAAGGATATTTTAATCCTCCTCCACCACCTATTAGACCTGCATTGTGACCTCATCCTAGCATTACTGACATACTTGTAAAGACACATGTGTCCTTACAACCAGAGGTTCCAATCAATGATGGTTGGAACAATTTTTTCATAACCCCCAACCACGCCACCATGGATGGTCCACTGTATCTATGTCATTACCTCCACATCCTACCAAACAAACTCTTCAACATGATTTCTCCATTTGATCACATGCTTTGTCAGCCCAATATCCCAACAGAGATAAAGATTTAGCTCATAAATATGAACCTACCAAAGGGAAACAGGTTACCATGTCACCTAGTTCAGATTCATATTGCTATTAGGTCACCTTACATTCCATTCCTAAATAACAAGAGCCTAAGAATATCACCTTTAGTGATATGCACCCCGAGTCATCATATAATGAAGAGAATAAATATGCCAAAGAATATTTATAGAATAACAAGGTAACTTCATCTCAGGACAATGGACAGAGGAGGACAACCTCCCACAAAAAGTAAAATTTCTAATTTTATTTTCATGATAATTATGTTGTAGTTTATTGATGACACACTTACATTATGGAAATTTATTGTTGACATGCCAACATTTTTGGAACAACAGACAATATATATATGTTTTTTTGGCATGGTTAAGTTGTTTTCGGGAAGTCACAAGTGTAACTATGGTATTTTACTTATTTGAGGTTGTTGGATGTGGATTTATTTTCATTTTATGGATGGTATGCATATTATAATTGGGAGGTACAAGGGAATTTTTTGGAAATTGTACAAAAATATTATAGGTGGTCCCCACCTATTAGTTATTATTTGTTTTAAAAAAATGATTATAATTATTTATTTGTCCTACATAACTACAAGTTAGTTAACTACTTAACCAAAATTAGTTGAATTAAACAAAACTACCTTTGAGGAATAAAAGAGGAACTTGTGAAGGGGAAAAAGAAGGAGGGAGCATAGAGGATAAATTTTATAAGGTTCTATCTTGCTCTAGTGTGAGATTACATTCATTTTTTATTCAGTTATGAAATACTTGAAGCATAAATCTTATTGTTCATACCATGGTTTTATTGAAGGTGGAAATAAGAAGGAGTGAGAAGCATAGATTATTTAAATGTTGATTAATTGGGTTGGTTGTCATTGATGTCAACCCTTGAAGAAAGTCCGATAGCGAATTTTGGTAGCACAAAGGTTTGGGTAATGGACCCAAGTTTTTTTGATGGATAATGGTATGAGTTTTGATATATTTGCAAGTAAAACTATTCTAGATGGATAATACATGTCATTCCATTTCCGATGGTATGTGGAATGCCACATAAATCCTCGCGATTAGAGAGTTATGGCCATGTGAAGTTGGAGAACCCTCATGAGTCATCTAGAAGCCCCAAAAGGTCAAGGTAGTCAAAGTGTTTGCAAAGAAGAAATTATTTAAATAATAAAGTGATGTGGTGAGTGTACTATAAGTCAAAGAGGATGCAAAAGAAATTATTTAAATAATAAAGTTAATGGATAAATTAATAGGTGGACAAGTGGTTAGAAGTGGTTTAACCCTAAAATAAGGAAAGTGGGTTAAGATGGTTAAAAGGTAACCCCTTAAGGAAGCTACGTGAAATTATAAATAAGAGGAAAGGCTCTCTCATTTTAAACACAGTTGAGCATATTGAATATCTACAAGTGACTTAGGCAACCAAAGGATATCTAATCCAAATTTCAGAGGGAAGGTGAAGTAAAGAAGGCCAAAATTCAAGGGAGGATAAATTCTTTTGAAGATGATTTCTAAGAAAAGGATTGCATTTCTCTATTACTAATTCAACCCCCCCTCTCAGTAATTCAACAATTGGTATCATAGCAGGTTCCTTCATAAATCAGTTTAATCACTGAAAGGTAGATTATGGAGAGAAACAACATGTACAAAAATGGAATACCACAGTTTGATGGACAAAAGTATGAATTTTGGAGAAGAAGGATGAAAACATATATACAGGCACATGGATTTGAAATTTGGAAATCAATTGTAGATGGTTACAAAGAGCCAACAGTTCCGCCAACAAATGAAAGGGCAATTAAACTTGGTCAAAATAATTCCAAAACCACAAATGCACTTCTGAATGGTCTTTGTGAATCGGTATTCACCAAATTTATACATTGTAAATCCACTAAAGAGATTTGGGGCAAACTTCAAAATATTTATGAAGGAGATTCAAAATTCAAAGCAACAAAAATTCAAACTTACAGAGATCAGTTCAAACAACTAAAGATGAAGGAAGATGATAATATTGTAGCTTACTTCTTGCGAGTTGATGAAACAGTAAATGAAATCATAGGATTGGGAGAAGAAATCAAAGAATCTGTAATTGTTCAAAAGGTACTAAGATATCTCCCTATGAGATTTGACCCTAAGATATTAGCACTAGAAGAAAGAGAAGATATAGACTCAATACACATGGATGAACTATATGGAATCTTCACAGCGTATGAAATTACAATTGAACAAGAAAATACAGATATAAAAGAAGCAGTTTTCTAAGAATCCAAAAGGTCAAAGAAAAAGGGAAAGAAAAAGCAAAAAAAACATGGCAACAATAGTGACATCTCGAAAGATGATGAATAAGTGGCCAACTTTGTCAGAAGATTGAACAAGGGAACCAATGACAGATATAGAGGTAAGCTTCCTTTGATTTGTTTTAATTGTGATGGTATTGGTCATTTTTCTAACAAGTGTCCTCATAAGAAAAATAAGAGGAATGATGAAGAATACTCAAATAGAAAACAAACATATAAAGTCAAAAGAACCACAAAGAAAGTTTTTAAGAAAATATTATGCACCAAAGAAGACATCTCATCATCAAATGAATATGAAGTCAGTGACAGTAAGACATAAAGAGTTCTATTCATGTCAGTAGAAGAATTTGACAAAGAATACACCGAAGAGTAATATGAAGAGGCAGAATTTTACTACCAAGAAGAATTGTTGTGTGTCATAGAAGTTATAAGAAGAGAAAAGAAGAAAAACAAGAATCTACAAGAGAAACTAGACAAGAAAGAAGACACTCAGGAACTAGAACAAATGATAAAAAAATTTAAGGTTCAAATAGAAGAAGATAAAATAATTAAAGAAGAGCTCAAAGAACATCTAGAATAAAGAGACAGGATCATTGGAAATTTGGAAGAAGAGATTGTCACATTAAGAAAGGATATTCAAAAGAAAAATATGCAGAACAACTCAAAAGTTTTGGATGGCATTATCAGCAGTCAAAAACCTCATCATGAAAAGTCTGGACTTGGATAAAATCAGACAGAAAAGGGATCAAGCTCCAAAACAAAAGAAAAATAAACATATCCAAAAATATATTCAGAAACAATCAAAGGGGATAGAAATATCTACAAGGAATATTATAGGGATACTCCTCCACCGAGAAGATTCAGATTTCAGAATTAATAACCGATAGATAGGCCTCAAGAAGAAGAAGGATTCAGAAGAGAAACTCTTTTAAGAAGATATTCAACTCCCAGGTATCAAACTATATTTTTTGGTTTATGCTATGCATGTAATAATTTTGGACATAAAGCTATGAATTGCAGAGATAAAAACATGAACAAATTTGAAAGTCATACACAAAAGGGCTATCCAAGAAGGCCTAGTGAAACACAGAGAAGAAGTTAAAACATGTTTGAATCATTGAGCACTAAAGTGGAATGAAAAAAGTGTAACAACTTTGGACACATGTATATTGATTGCGGAATGATAGTTCCTCCTAGAGAACAACAACAAAACAACAACCTCACAGACATGAACCTCATAAGAGAACATGGATAAGAAAGAAGAATCAATATAGAAATGAAGAATGCACACTCTCTCTACAAGATAAGAAGAAACAATGTGGTTGGTATGTTGACAATGGTTGTTCAAAACACATGACATGTGATACAAACAAGTTTATTACATTAAGAAAGGAAAGAGATGGATCAGTCTCCTTTAGAAATGATGATTCAACTAAAATCATTGGAAAAGGCACAGGGAAAATTGGAAACAAGAATACCAAGGTAGAAAATGTTATACTAGTAGAGGATATGAAACATAATATTATAAGTGTGAGTCAAATGTGTGACCAAGGTCATAAAGTTACTTTTGATTCACAAAAGTGTGAGATAAGAAAATAAGGTTTAGGAAAATTGATTGCAACAACTACAAGAACTTCAAACAACATATATGTACTAAGTGAAATTGGAAATGAAAAGTGTTGTCTAGGAAAAGAAGACGAAAGTTGGATATGGCACAGAAGAATGGGTCACATACACTTTGATAACCTTATCAAAGTCAGCAAAAGGGAACCAGTTAGAGAAATTCCCTAGATTATGAAACCAACCAACACTTTATGCAAGCATTGTCAACAAGGAAAGAAAACAAAGACCAAGTTTAAATCAAAAGAATATTCAATGACAAGACCACTGGAAATTGTGCATACTGATCTAGTTGGACCAAATACAACAAAGGGTTTAAAAGTTGAGAAATAATTTATGTTATTAGTTGATTATTATACAAGAATGATTGTAGTTTTCTTTCTCAGGAATAAGTCAAACACTTTTGAAAACTTCAAGGTCTACAAGGAAATGGTTGAAAATAAAATGGATTCAAAAATAAAATGTTTGAGATCTGATAATGCAGCATACTTCACTTCAAAGGAATTTATGGACTACTGCAACAACCATGGAATAAAAAGGCAATTCTCCGTTGCTAGGAAACCTCAACATAATGGAGTTGTTGAAAGAAAGAACATGACAGTACAGGAAATGGCTCGAACAATGTTAATGGATTCCAAATTGTCAAATATCTTTTGGACTTTAGAGTATTTGAAAACAAATGCTACATCAAAAGAGAAGATGAAAGAATGGGAAAGTTTTAATCTTGTGTGGAAAAAGGAGTACTTTTTGGTTAATCAAGTACAAGGAAAGCATGCAAGTGTTACAATCTGTGGTTGAACAAAGTTGTGGAAAGAACCAATGTAACACTTGATGAAACAGGTGGACGAGAATTAAAGGAAGAAGAAAATGAATCAATGGAACATCTTTACGAAGAAAAAACAAAAGATGAAGAAGAAGCAGAAGGGGAAGATGAAGAATATCGGACATAAGTCGAAGATAAAGTTCACCAACTACCTCCAAAGACACCTAGCAAACAAGTACAAAAGAATTATCCTTCAGATCAAATTATCGGAAACAAAGATGTAGGATTCGAGACTAGAAGAAGAATCATTTCACTTGAACAAACACACCTAGCACTCTCATCTACAATTGAACCAAATAGTTTTGAAGAGGCCAGCAATGATGAATTTTGGAATAAGGCCATGGATGAATAATTGGATCAAATAGAGAAGGCTGACACTTGGGAATTGATTCCAAGACCAAAGAATAAGAATTTGATTGGCACAGAGTGGGTATTCAGAAATTGAATGAAGATGGACAAGTTACAAGGAACAAAGCTAGATTGGTATGTAAAGGATACACGCATGTTGAAGGAATCAAATTTGAAGAAACATTTTCTCCAGTTGCCAGAATGGAAGCAATCTGATTGCTCCTAGCTTATGCATGCTCCAAGAATATTAAAGTGTATTAGATGG
>JASDQU010246269.1:6391-16650 GCA_032191745.1 Picea mariana
TGTTGACAACTAAGGCAACAAAATTAGTTGCCATGTTCATATTTATCTTGAACATTCACATATCGAGGGACCAAGAAAATGGGATTGACTTACCATGAACAAAGGTAGATTATAAACAAAATCAGTCAGAGATAGAATCATCTTAACATCCTTTTGCTTAGCCATATTTCAAGTGATTTATCAATTTGACACACATGTTGTCTCTCATTTATGGCTTCATCAACTATTTCATTAACTGATACAAGGGTGTCTTGTTCAATCTATGTTACAGAATCATCTTACTTATGATTTCCAAAAAAGACTCGAATTATAACCTAGGTTATGGGTATTTTCATTCTAAAAAATGGGTATACAAAATTTTCCCAAGAATCGTTTAATTGAGATAACTTGAACTCAACTAACACCAGAATTAAACCGTAACAAAACAAGATTTTCTCATAGTTCTAAGAAGATAGCAAGATGATTTCATTCATACCCTGAAAAAATCATAAGAATACCAAAATGATAGTAAGAGATTAAACCGTAGCGACCCTAACTAGTGCTATATTGTCCAATAATAAGGAAAATATTCCACCACTTTTCCTCAAACAAATTTACTGGAATACCTTTACGATAGTGAACTAAGTGCTCGGACTTAAGTAACATTTTCCTCTATTTAATGACAGATCAGTAGCAACAACGATAAAACCCTCATCTATATGGAGCTCAAGATCCCCAATACAAGTTGTTCCATTATTGAAAGTCTATGAAAAATCCTGTGTGAGTCGGTATTTATGACCATGGAATTTCTGTAAAAAAAACCCCACCATCTGACCTTTTGAATGAGGATAAGGAAAACTTTGTAAGATTCAACAAGCTTGGCTCTTGAGGGCTCATATCGAATTACTGAGGCCATTACCAAACTCGGGGTTTGAGAAACATGACACATGGAATAAATTCCAACAGAAAGAGTGGATATGCATGAGTTACTAAGCAAGACACAGCCTTAGAGAAGTAGAACCAAGAATTAATTTCCATATTCTCTCATAATAACAGAAACAAGGTTCATAAAAGATTCAAAGAACTCAAATAAGACATAAGAATTCTCGCCCACTTTACTTTGGTCGACCAGAGGATAGCATATGGTATGAACATAAAAGAGATATGGTAGTCTTTACATGTTAGGTAAGGACGTGAATAACCTCGTTGTGCCCTCAGCCAAGGATTTACTCCATTCAGAAGTGAATGCAAAGGCGTATATTCAATGGATATGATAATGCTTGGGATGAGCAAGACTATAAATGCTACTTCTACCCTTACAAACTATCAGCTAAAACATCATGAATACTGGATCAAATCTGACCATGATGTCACGATTAATGCCAAATCTTTTCATAATGAAAACGCAACATGTGGGTCGTTTTGTTCACAAATGACTTTTAGGTATAGTAAAATCAACATGTTATCATTTCAAAAAGTAATTTGAATCCACCATAGCGTAGTGTGATTAAATGTTTAGTTAGGTAAATAATATAAACCATTAACCAATGAATCCGACCATACACATAATGAAATCAATCAAAATGATAATCATTTTCCAAACAACAACTCCTTCCATTGTGTAACCAAAATTTCTTAGCATCATTGTTATGAAACCAAAAACATTAATTCCCAACACAAATGATGATAATCAAACATGACCAAGGTATTTGTAAAGAAAGAAAATTTAAATAACAAGAAATAGAGAATCCATTCTTCTAAACAAATGTTGAGATCCAATGACCATGCCTTGATCTGAGAATAAATTCAATTTTTTTGTCGTTGAAACGTCACAATATGGTTGACAATACACATGTTCCTCATAATCAACTTTGAATTTCATGCTTTCAGTCATGAAATTCAAAGAGATAAACAATTAAAATCGAATGACTATACAATATCTTGTTCAACAAATTATCTCATTGAAAATGATATATGAATTCCTAGCCCATGAAATTGACAAGCTAAAGATCCAAAAATATAGAGAATTTTAGTCTTGGGATGATTTATTTCCACCCATTAGAAATAATGATAAATTGAGACTTTAGATCCTGATAAGTCTTACTAATAAAATATTTAAGGGGGGCCCTTTCATTTCAAAGTAAAATGAAATGGATTTGTTGCAAGGCCAACAAATCCTCAACTATGTTATATTCCTTTGAAATGGAATCTTGATTATTAGTAGAAGGTTTTTAGCATTTTGAGTGTTTAAATAAGTTCTAATAGTATGGAATATAGTCCAACTTTTCTTATTATTTGAATTCTGAGAATTGGGAGCTAAAATTTGTTGGATAGGTTCCTTACTTTGGAGGTTATAATCTCTTCGTACATGTATTTTGTGTTCTATTTCTTCCTCTTCTACTAAATTTAAACTATGAAATTTATCTTAGAGAACCATAGCCATTTTATTAAGTTGTTCCTCCATTTTTTCTTCTGCTTATCCCTATACATTGTCATGAATTGATTCCTTTGTTTGAATACATTCATCTAGAAAATGACTAGCTACCAAGTTAAAGGCATTAATTTATTGAGGACGTGTTTTTTTTTTTTTTCTTGGTCATAGTTGCATAAATTTTCCATGGTTACTCCTTCCAAGTTAATGTTTATATTTGTGGGTGGGGGTTCAATAGGTTTTGGTGGTACAATTCTTTTCAATAATGGTCTATATGGATGTGTTGAAATGCATTCTCCAGAATTCCTTTTGATTTCTATGATTTCATTGGTTAAACATTTGATCATATGTTGTAGGTTATCCAATTTCATATAATCCTTTTATTTTCCATTTGAGATTGTTTTTTGTTGAGGTCTAGGGAAGATAACAATTTTCTTGGGATGTATATTGATTCAGATGGATCTCGGTGGCCATCCACCTTTTCCATTGAATCACCATTTTGAGCATGTGGTTATGATAAACCATGATATTCACCCTTTTGATAGGGAATGGAATGTAATGGCATATTCATTTGTTAATTATCGACATCATGTAATGATTTCCTAGTAGTCTTATGTACATGCCTACAACATAGCGTTAATGCACCAGATCCAAATAGAACTCCGCAGTTAAGCATGCTTAGGATAGAGTAGTACTGGGATGGGCGACTGCCCAAGAAGTCCTAGTGTTTTACATGCCTATGACATTTTATAAACTTAGTCCAATTTATCCCACATGCATCATGGAAATTGTTCTCCTCTCACTCTCTCATATATAATTGAGGTGAAGGAGGCCCTTTAGGCATGCAATGGAGAGTGATGTAAAGCTTGTTGCGAATGAAGAATAGCCAACATCTCTTTCCTTTCAGAGATAGGCTACCCCATTCTGCCACTTTGTGTTCTACAATGTTTTTCCATCTTATTCGGTAATAGAAGTTGGGTTTCATTGTATTTTTGTGTTCTCTTCTATATTTTTGTGTATTTCATTGTTATATCTCAGTTATATTTATGTTTTCATGGCGTTCTCAAAATAATCTAGATCAGTGGTATCAGAGAAGTCTGCTCCTTGTTATTTCTCAGAGGAGATCCTCAACGAGGTCAGGGTATATAGATTTGGGTCTCGAGCTAGTTTCTCTTGAGGACAACCTCTCTTTCTATCCCAAGCGACCTTCCATGGCGGAAGAAAATATAGATGACAGATCAAGAGATCCTTTCAAGATGTTTCTCGAGGAAGCTCTGGTGTGATAGAGGAACGAGATGATGAAAAACTTCTCTCATATCCTTCAAAGACTACCGATGGTGGCGATTGAGGCATCTTTGACAAGAACCCATTTCGCAAGTGCGACACCCTCCAAGGTACAAGTCAATTTTGATATCCCCTTATTTGAAGGTCAGATAGATGCAGATGCTCTAGAAAAATGGTTGAATCTACTAGAAGGATATTACTCTATCCAAAATATTTTCGACAGTGAAAAGATCACCTTCGTGCTCCTTAAATCTCTTCCCCATGTAAGAGCTTGATGGGAAGGTTACTGGGAGAGGTACACCATGGATGAATCTACACTATTTGGGAGAGAATCAACTTGGGAGGTCTTTGTAGATTCCCTAAAGGAGGAGTTCTACCCTGTCGAAAACTATAATGACCAATACATGAGATGGATAACTCTGCGTCAAAAAAGAGACCGGATGGTGCCAGAGTACACCAACATCTTTCATACCTTGTGCTCAAAGCTAGGTATCAAAGACTCTGAGCGACACCTGGTTTTGAAGTACTGCAGTGGTCTACACAGGTACATCCAAACATAGATGGATTTCTTGGACATCTCCTCACCGGGAGATGCTTATCGATATACAATCAAAATTGAGCAGAAATTCAAGCAACAGAGTAAGTGGGAGAAGCATGGAAAAGGAAACTCTAACTCACATAATGAAGAATAGAGCAAGGAAAGCCAACCTCAAGAGAGCCAGCCCCAGATGCAGGAAAAGAAGGGTAACGAGGAGTCTAAGAAAAACATTGGAAAGTGGTGTGAGTTCCACAAAATCCCTTGGCACAACACTGATGAATGTCACTCAATACATGCATTAGTGGCCAAGATCAAAGACAAATATTTGAACCCTGACTTGGAACTTGATTCAGAAAATAATAAAAGGAGACAGATCATTGATGCAAAACCCACTGCTACCTTTACAACTTCAACAATCCAACCAAAAGAGGATCCTGAGGAGGGGGAGTGACTCTTCCATTCAAAGATGTGGGTGAAGGGGACCCCATTGCATTTTATTGTTGATAGCAGAAGCCAAAAGAACATCATCTAAGCAAAGGTTTCCAAGCAATTGTATTTGATAACAATTTCACACCCGCAACCATACAACATCGGGTGGCTTAGCTAGGTCAAGATCTTCGTATCAGCCAACAGTGTCCCCTGTCCTACAAAATCAATCCCTTCAAGGATGAGGTGTTATGTGATGTTTCCACACTAGAAGTCTGTGATGTTCTATTAGGCCAACCATATATGTGGAGGCATCATGTTGTTTATGAGTCTTGACCCCATAGCGTCATTGTTACTATGGGGGGTCAACTACACAAGATACCATAGGTAGCCTCTTCACAATCCGATCAGAAGGTGAACATAAATTGCAACTTCATCCCAAGACCTTTATATCCATCATAAGAATATCGAAAAGATTGTAGAAGAGTACCGAGATGTTCTTGTTGTATCTACGGGGGTGCCTCCACACTGCCCAATCAAGCAAGGTTATAACAGAACCCTTCATAATCTTCATGCTACATCTTCACCGACATATTCCTCCCACACTCAGGTAGATCATGCAACTATATTGGTTGAACGGATCCAACCCCTCCAACAACAGGTTCATGACAACCTTCAACAAGCTAAGCAGGACAACTTCTTCAGCAAGGCAAGCAACACACCAAGCTTCAGATCTAGCAGAAATCTCCTCGTCTCCCAAGGGAACTTGACACAATGGGGATCATTCTTTCTAAGGGGGGAGGAATTATCCAGATGGATCTTGGTGGCCATCCACCTTTTCCACTGAATCACCATTTTGAGCCTGTGGTTATGATAAACCATGATATTCAACCTTTTGATGGGGAATGAAATGTAATGTCATCTTCATTTGTTAATTATAGACATCATGTAATGATTTCCTAGTGGTTTTATGTACATTCCTATAACACAACGTTAATGCACCGAATCCCATTAGAAATCCACAGTTAAGCACACTCAGACTAGAGTAGTATTGGGATGGGTGACCACCTGGGAAGTCTTAGTGTTTTAGATGCCTATGGATTTTTATAAACTTAGTCCAATTTATCCCACATGCATCATGGGAATTGTTCTCCTCTCACTCTCTCATATATAATTGAGGTGAAGGAGGCCCTTTAAGCATGCAATGGAGTGTGATGTAAAGCTTGTTGCGAATGAAGTGTAGCCAACATCTCTTTCCTTTTAGAGATAGGCTACCCCATTCTGCCAGTTGTGTTCTACAATGTTTTTCTATCTTATTCAGTAATAGAAGTTGGGTTTCACTGTATTTATGTGTTCTCTTCTATATTTTTGTGTATTTCATTGTTATATCTTGGTTATGTTTATGTCTTCATGTCATTCTCAAAATAATCCGGATCACATATTTTCTTTCTTGGGAAACAAGGAATGACTTTGTTTACACCCCATCATTTCAAATTCAAATTTTTTAGCCTCTTCAAAGTTTTGAGCTAATGCATTCTTTTCAGTTTGTTTGACAAACATGAAAATAGGGGTTGGTAAGGCATTGCCATAAACTTCTATTTGAAGTTATTATGGTGGTGTTGTATCTTCGTTGAGCTTATTAATGACTGGTGTACATATTTGGTTAAAGTATTTGACTCTTTATTTTTGACCCATTACCAATGAAAATAGTTCGACCATTAGAGCTCCTATAGTAGTTTCCTCCCCAAAATTATCTAGGAAATCCTTTTGAAAATCACCCCAATTAGTTATTAATACAACTAATTGAGGATTTTTTTTCAAAGGTATAAGGGAACACACGACATACTACATCAACATGCATGACATTCATTAATGCAATAGGAAAGATAAACTTTCTAATATGATCTTCAGTAGGTCTAGATAGATTAGGGTCATACTTTGGAAAACAATGTTTCAGGTGCTTAGGTAAATTATGCATCTTCCCGAGAAATGCCAAGGCATCTCTTTCTAACCATGGTTGATTATGGTTTTGATTATTTTCCATGTCTACAAATACAAATATAGTGTTTAAATTCTTTGATTCTAATTTTGATTTAGAGTGACACTCAGATCTTCAGTGGATATAGGAGATGTAGCAGGATTAGAGGTTGGATGAATTAGATTTAAAGGTTGGGAAATTTCTTGTAATGTTAATTCTACCAAATCTTCCATAGTATGAATTATGGCTCTATATTTAGTTGGAGTAACACTCTAGGTGGTATTTCTTCTTTAAGTAGAGGTGCAATACACAAGGCATCAATCTGTCTGGCATATGCCCAAGTTATTTTTCTAAAAACGTTCACTTCCTCATTTGATACTACATATGGAATTCCAATCTCAGAATCAAGATTTTGTTCAATATTTTTCAAATCTTGGAAACTAGGTTGTTCACGAAGTATTTCAGGATTTGGAATTTCATTGTCAATGAGTGGGTTGTTAATAGAAGACCCAATTTTGGGAACCAAATCATCCATAAAATGTGCCCTTCTTCTAGCATCGGTTCCATTGATGGGGGAAAATACCGAAGTACCCAGAAAAAGGGTTTAACCCATGTAATAGGCCCAATTAGAATCTTCCCTGTTTGGTATAGAAAAACACCTTGGATTAATGGACCAACAACCTTTTGATGATCTTTAAGATTTATGATGATTCTTTTTACCATTTTCAAAAGATTTATAGAAACAAAGTGAAAAATTACTATCTAGTAATTCTTTTCATTAATACACAATCTTGAGAGTTAGCTCTCAAAATAGAGAAAGATTATAAACTATCCTTTAAAAGTATGTGAAATAGTTCTACATAAATTCATTAAATGAAATAATAAAATTTTCTAATAGAAAAAAACCGAGCTTAAAACACATAAGACATTACTATAAAATAAATGCCACAGATTTGCTAAATAAATGAAATGAAATGAATGCCAATATTATTTCAGAATAGTTTGAAGCAAAAAAAAAATGAGATCTCTTATAAAACATCAATGTTATTAGTTGAATTACAAAATAGTTTGAAGAATAGAAAATCAGATCTCTTATAAAACATCAATGCCATCAATTGAATTGCAAAATAGTCTACAACACACCATATGCATGAAATCTTTCTTCAGTAATAAAAATATTTAGCCAATGAATGGCTTCTCAATTAACCAGTGTATCATAATTAGTTCCTTACAAAGTAGTTCTTCAAAAATTTCTTTTTCCCTAAAATCCCCATATTCCTTCTTAAATCCTCCTATATACACATTTTTCAAAATTGGTTATAATAACCAACTAAAACTTAAATATCAGGTGAATTGGGGGTTTTCTCCCTAACTACTTCCTTATCATATTTTTCCCAATTATCGAAAATAATTTTACATGTATCATTATGGGGAAAAACATGTTGCCTACTTGGTGCCCTCAAAGTTGGTAATTCTCTATTAAACATTTTAATATATTTATCAACTTTGGGGAAGACACATTTAAGTTATGTGGTCTTCTAAGATTTCTTAGTTAGGAACCTTTTTTAATTTCCCTATTCAACATTAGATATTATTTACACTTTAAACTTGTGCTACTTTAATATCTCCTCAAACTTAGCCAATGCTTGGTTATTTAGATGAAAGTTTTTTAGTGGACCAAGGGAAGGAAGTTGACATTGAGTGGTGGTATCCTCAATGAAGTCCCAGATATTAATACATGCCAACCACTCACCTTTTATTTGTCTTTCAACCTCATGGACAACTATGTTCCAATAATTCAAGTCCCGTTTAATTTCATATATCTCTGCTTTGCTCAAAATTCTTATATTATACAGTTCATCTCTTTCTAATTTCATTTGATGAACTCAAGTTAGTCTTGTGTTTTCCCTTGATTCTCTTTCCACATTAAATTCTCTTTATACCAAAAAACAATTATAAGTTGAGCTCTTGTAATTGAAAGGATTTAGCATAAAAATCTCTTTTAACTTGTGCTTCAAGACATAAATAATTTAAAACATATATTGTATTTTACATGTTATATAAAACATTTAATAACACATGTTATATAAAGATTGTAATTAAGCCATGCAAAGATTTATAATACTTTACTTGATTTTCAAGTAATGCAATATTTTTCTCAAGGTTTTGCAAATCTACTGCCTTTGATTGGGATTTATTTAAGGTGGCATATGTAATGACCAATCCAACTGATAACAATTATGTTAGTTTGAATTTTTTTGTGTCTAATACCAGCTCTTTAGTAGTACTAATTACTCTATTGTCCAATTCAATCATTCTTTTCCTTTGAGTTTGTTCGACAATGGTCTTCCTTCTCTTATTGTAGGAAATCAATTCCAAATCTCCCACTTCATCAAATGGATCAAGTATATTCTATGCCCCCAAGACAAGATATTTTGTAAGCTATTGGGAGTAGCTATTTGTTCCATTACAATATCTTTTCCTATTATATCTTTCAATAAACATGTGCTTTGCTTTGCTTTAGATAGATCAGATATTTCATAGTTAAATCCATGGCATTATCAATAAGGGGTTGACAAGTTTAAGTTTGTTGTTGCATAGGATACTCTATAGGTTCAATAATAACTTGTTTTTATTTTTCACTTTTAGCAGCTTCATCCTTATCATTTTCTTCTTTTAATCTCCTTTCTTATTCTGGTCTTTCCTCTTCAATCTTTTTCTCTAGCTTTGTCGTTTCCTTCCTTTTATTTTCCTCTTTTTCTAGTCTCACCCTTTCTTCTTCTACTTCTTTGATTTCTTCTTCTCTTTGTTCTTTCTTTCTTAACTACTCAACCTTAAATAGTTTCTACTTAATCATGTCAACCGAGTCTTTCCTAGTTTTATCTTTTGAACTTGTGCTTTCTGAAGCAATTGGATCTTTAGGTTTCAATATTTCTTGCACCTCCTTCCATTAGGTTGCATTTTTATAAGGTAGCTCATGATCCCATTGTTCGTGAGAATATGGGAAAGAGACAAAAACATAAATATTGTGTTTTAAAACTAATCATTCAAGTTCATGCCTACTGAATTGTCCCTGTGGGAACTTGTACTCAAGCATAGTTTTGGCTTCTAACTTAGTATGCTTAGAGTTACTTATCCCATAATAACCAATATACATGTTGTAGGGGATGAAATTATTCTTTCTTGAATCCTTTTTTAGAGAAGCATTGAGGCCATGAAGAATGGTCTAATATGTTATCTTTCCAAGCACTAATATGTTTGGAACATATTTAGGAAATAAGTGAGGGGAAGAAGTAACGCCATAAATTCTTAGACAAGTGTGATCTTATTTTAAATACAAACTTCCTATGCTTCTTAGCAAATTGATGGATTCTTCACTTACTATTAGGAATTCCATACATAAAATCAATTTGTATGATGGGGCCATAAATAAATCACACAATTGTGCATAGTTTCTCTTATATTTGTTTTCCCATAATCCTTGACAATACACATGGATTGGACTACCAACTATGATCCAAATCCAATTTAAGCTTGGGAAGGAATTACTTGCACAAATAATATCTAATAGATAAGAATCCATATAGAAAGTGGGGTGAATTTCAACAACTGGCTTCTTTTCT
>JASDQU010246270.1:3327-16650 GCA_032191745.1 Picea mariana
ACTTTGAGAATCAGGATCCTAATCTATGTGTAATGCAAAAAATTCATCAACTGTTTCCAGGAACCTCTTGATCTCAAGATAATCCTCAAATACCTTCCAATGCTTGACATTGTCAGATAGAGAGGGTCTATATTTCACTTCTACATCATACCTGAGCTTAGGTGGTAGGGGGACTTTGAAATTTCTTGTTGAGACAACCAGAGAATCGACCATGACATTCTTTTCCCTTGCAATAAATGAAATGTTGAAAGCTGAGAAAAAACGGTCGATGAGGTCCCATACTTTGTTTATGTAACCTCTGAGTTGGGGGTGTTTGGTCTAATAAATATTTCTGATTTGTTGGACAACCAACTTAGCATTTCCAAACACTGATATATTTTTAATTCCCATATCCTTTGCAGCCCTCAAACCCAAAACAAGAGCTTCATATTCTGCCACATTATTTGTATTTTCAAACTCTAGTTTGTATGATAGAGATATGGTTTTCTGAGAAGGGGAAACGAGAACTACTCTAGTGCCAACATTTTCTCTAGAAGAGGCTCCATCAAAGAACATTTTCCAAACATAGGTGATCAGAGCAGAGTCTTCACAGAGAGTAATCGACTTTTGGATCTCAAGAAGAGGCTTGGGGGCATCAGAAAGCTGCAATAAGATGGATCCTAAATCAACATCAAGGGAAAATATAGGATGATTGGTGGGGTCTACCTCATCACTAATGATGTAGGCCAATTGAGCCTCTCTGTATAGTATTCTCTATTCTCCCCCAAATACTGGGATGGTAGCATATGTGAGGTCCATCTGCAAGGTTCCCCAGATCCGTCTGATCCAAGATCTGGACAATAGCATGCCAAACGTTGGGTGAACATCAGCCACCATGATGTCCATGACAATACTTTTCATGGGAAATTGGAACAGGTTCACAACCAGATCTTTTATGACCCAAAGACATTGTCCTCTCCTTGAATCAAAAGAATACAAGTCATGGTAATCTTTTGTGATTTCTAGTTCCAGTTCTTCCATGATAGTTTTGGGCATGAGATTATGAGAGGCTCCTGAATCCATCAAACAATTATGTAGCACCTTATGATGTATGTTCATGGATGTGTCTAAAGGGGGGGATGAATCATCTCTATATTCTACCATAGGACCTAGGACGACTGATGGCTTCTCATATTGCAAATTGATGGAGTCTGGGGGAAGGAGCAGAGTTTCAGGAAACAAAATCTTAGTCAGGGATTTCTTAAAATCTTCATGTTTAACCAGCTCTGAAAGGGGGACTGGAATCCTAATATTATGAATTTCATGCTCAAAGTTAAAATAGGAGGGGGGCTTTAGAATTTCTCTTACCTCTGGGATGGGGCCTTTGGCTACTAGTGAGGGATTCTGAGCTTTTCTCTATTTACTGTTGCTTGCTACATCATTGGCAAGTTTTTCTATCCTGGTTGGTTGTTCAAGAACATCATGCTTTAGTCCTTTATTCTTGGACCTGAGGTTGTATCTATTTGGGTTGTCGCTGGTCTTATCCCCCTTACTCAATTCATTTAATTGAATGTCCATAAGAGACTCCTCGTATGATGACTGAGTTAAGTGAGGGGAAGGGGATAAATCTTCAAGACAGTGAATTTTTGGGTCTACGTCCTCTTCCTCTATGCCATTATCTATGACAAGGTTATTCTGAAGAGGGTTATGGATTTTTTTATTATCCCTGTCTCTGTTCCGAGGCTCTCTCTGCATAATCTGAGGAGAACTATTATTCAACCTCCTAAAGTTGCCTCTGATATCAGTGTTTTGAGGATTTCTGTATGTATGATTTCCCTCCAATTACAACCTTTCCATTTTGGATGAAAGGGATTTTAGTAACTTGACTACTTCATCCATCTGAGGGGGAAGGGCAGAGGAACTGGAGGTTGAGGCTTCATATCTTTCTCTTCCTTTGCCTCTATCAGCCTTATTTTTGAGTCAATCCACTGCCAATATGTTAGACTCTACTTCTAGGGCTACATCTTGCATGTGAGCCAAGGAAGTAGCTCTTCTCTCTCTTAACAGGAGGAAGAATTTAGGGTCAAAATAACTAGCATAGGTAATTTTGGAAGAGGCTTCTGTAGGATTTATCTCAGTATGGATCTTATTGTACATTTGGTTGAATCTTTTGGAGAAGTCAGAGGCAGACTTTGCCTCTTTTTTATTTAGGGACCCGAACTCGGTGATATAGTACATGAAGTATTTTTTATCCCCCCATTGTCTCAAGAATATATCATCTAAATCCTCAATCCCATCAATGGATCCAGGAGTGAGGGCTCTAGACCATTTTCTATCTTCTCCATCAAGACTATAGAAAAAAACCCTCATCCATGCATCTTCATCTACTATGGTATAGTTATCAGCATAACTATAGAAGGTTGCAAGGTGCTCCTTTGCAGTAACATCTTCCTCCCCAGTGAACTTATGCAGCTACTTAAGGTAGCCACCATCTAGTAGGGTATTAAGGGTTTGAGGTAAGATGAAAGGGGCATATCTGGCATCTACTATAGCATCCATTCTATTTATAAGAGGATTAGAACCTGCCATAGGGATGATAGGTGGAGGAGAATTAGGAGGATATGAGGTTTGAAAATGGGATAATGGAACTAAGCTTCCAGGAGCAAAAGGAAACAACAGAGGATTTGGAGAAAAGGCAACAAGATTTGAGGGAACGGAGGTTTCCCTTTTTGTAGTAGCAACAATAACATGAGGAGGGGTGGTAAATACTAGGGTTGGAAAATATTTTGAGGTCCTGAGTCTAGACCACGATACAACTTCAGGGGATAAAGGAGTGACAATGATTTCTCCCTCTAATCCCATACCAGGAGGGGAGAACTATGCAGGAACACTCCCAAAGTTAAAAGTTTTGGAAACTCCGACATAAGGTATAATAGGGGAAGGAGGAGTAGAAATGGGAGCTTCTAAAGAAGTATCATGAAAATCATTGTAAATACCTAGTTCCACCATAGACTATCCTTCTCGAAGGGCCTTTCCATTTTTGATAATTTTCTCTGGGTCAGCTTTATGTGTTGCCAAGGGCAGATGTAGAGTAGACCTCGTGTGTCTACCTCTAGAAGCCATAGCTAAAACAATGGAGTTTCCAATATATATGCATCAATGGAGTCACCATAGTGAAGTCACCTGGTGCATAGTTGCAATCTTGATATACTGGGTTTTGTTGCACCTTCAGAACCAATAATATTTTTCCTTCAATCCCAGGGAAAATCTTCAACTTCATCCCCAAAAACGCTGCTAAAAATGTTAGCACCAGAAGTGACCTCTAGATTGTGTCAGAGGTAAGCCTGATACCCATCAATTTCTATGTCACAATAAATAGTTTAAAGGGTGGTCTAATGGACACAGTCTCAAGATTATATCTCTTTAACTCATAAAAATGGGTTGGCATGTATAGACAAATGAGGTCTTGATCTAACTTAAGCTAGTAAGTTTTTATAGTGGTGAGTAGACAAAAGAAACATGAGGAAAGAATGAAAGCCTACTCCAGACATCTGGTCTTCCAGCAGGCTATGGAGGAAAAGTCTCAGATACAAGATCCTCTTGGATATGAAAACTCCAAGGAACTGAAAATGTTGCAACAAAAGGTATAGTCAAACCTACACTATACTACAATCACAACATCCAACTGGATCATCCATGCCTAGGATTTCATAGTCAAAAGAAAAGAAATGAAAGGAGAAACTGAATTTCATTAAACAAGAACTCTCAAATAACAGTCCATAACCATAGAACCAAAGGCCTCATTAAAACATTACAATCAGGAGCTCATATCAACCATCGACCCTAAATCAAATTGAGAGCGACTCCTAAATAGTCAAAACTGACTCACAACAACAAGTTCTAACTATTACATTAAAGGCATTACGTCTCCATGCCTCCTGTTAGAATATGCATGCAGTCTCTGGTTAGTCGCGAAGTTCAGTCAGATGCAATCGTGTTCCAGAATGGGCCTACAAGTGAGTTGACCAGCTGACAGTCCCTTTCCAAACTTTCAATTAATGGTAAAAACAATGTCCAACCACCACCAACTACTTTAATAAATGCTTCCTCAGGATTGGGAAGGCTCAAGTTAGCTCTTCATTTATAGGATGTGGTAGCCTTTCTTTGGATATATGCTTCTTCATTGAACTTCTACAAGGGGACCTAGATGATGTACATGGATGAGGATCTAGCAGGGACGATGGCACCATCAACATGGAGGTGAGACAAGAGGCACCCATGTAGACAGATGTGGCAGATGGAAGGTGACCAGGAAAGTACAGGTGGTGAAAAATGTGAGTGCTGCGCTGGGACAAGACAACGATGAAGTGGCACGAGGTGATGATGTGGGGGGTAGAGGAAAGGCCATGGTAGTAGATGGGATGGGGACCATCTGCCCAGGAGGAGGTGAGTGTTAGAACACTTGGAAGGAGATGATAGGCAGGAGTGATAATGGGACATGTGTTGTAGGATAAATCGGTAGGTGTGGACACTAATTGATCTCCCTAGATCCACCTAGATATAGAACAAAAAACACCAGAACATGATGCTTTCCTTAAGTTTTAAATATTGAATTTACTAACTAAAGAGGGATAGGTGACATACCGTTTAAACATCACTTTCTCTCGCCATCACCATCCTAGCTCCATTCCAATGCTCATACAATGATGAACCTGCAAAAGAACAGAACCAACCAAAGTGATAGTAATAGCATAAACTCAATATAAACCTATGTATGTGATCAAGGAATCATATAATAAAACATAACAAGATTTATAGGAAAGAATCATATTACTGTATCATATTAAATGTGAACGAGAGATTACAACCATAGCCTTGATGTCGTAAGGTCCCTTCCAATTTTCCTTCATTCCCCACACACTTCCACTCCAATAATTCTGAGAGCATAGATCTGATAATATTCACAATCTATCTTGACAAAATGGCTCATCTAGCCAAGCTAACAATCTTCAAAGCTCAATCCAATCCAAGATAATCCCTAAATCTCCAAACTCAAAAGGTAACCTTCTCCATGAGAGATCCTCTCCTTTTATAAGCTGAAGAGGATAAGGTGAGGAGGTTAGGATGATCCCACCAAATCATGAAAGCGAGTAAGATCCAAACCATTCAGATGCCACCTCACCATGAAAGTTTCTCCTTCTAGAAGCATCGAGAAGATGCTCGTTTTTCCCATGTATGAGCATTTTCGCACCCTGCCTATATAGAAACCTGCGAACACTTCACGACCTAGCTATGGTGCATCTTGCGAAAATCAGGCATTTTCGCACCCTATCTATAGTGCAACATGCAAAAATATTCTTTAATACGGTTTTTACAAAGGGAAATGCAACTTCTTTTCTCAGGAAAAGTTCATCTCCCTTCTTTCCTCAGGAATTGATGCCACTGACCCCTCTGAAGGAAACATATAGATTTACATCATTAACGGTCATAGGGATGACAAAAATAATGTGTAACAACATAGTTCAATGGTGAGTGGAGGACAGGTGTACCATAATGAGATGAGGAGGGAGAGTGGGTGATGTGATGGGCAAAGGTAAGAGACAGAGTGGGAGAAAGATGTCAGTGGGAGGGGGGAGTGGTAAGAGGTGGTGGCAAGTGGTCTACTTGGATGGGGTAGGTGGAAGTAAGAGGTTTTGGGGTCTGATTTAAGGAGAGGGCGAGACATTAGTGGGGGTCCCACACTTGGAAACCACCAACTTGAACCCCCCCTCCACTAAATGTAGAAAGATGGGGGGGGGTCCGATATGGCTCCTGTGCCATAGATCCGGGCACACAGATCTTAGCCTCCCAGATCTATGAACCGCTTAGTGTAACGTGCCTGGGTGCAGAAGACTTAGGATAAGTGGGTTTTTAACCCATTTCTTGCCATTTTTTCGCCAAAGGGGTCCACTTCTTAGGAAAACAACCCCCAAATTAATGTGATAACATCATGGACTCTTTTTTTTCTTCTAGTGGCTAACTAAACCAAAATTGATTTTCCAAGCTTACTTTTCTCCGACTGTAATCTCTCCACTATTTTAGGATCAATGTAACAATGACTTGCTCTTGAATAAATTAAAATAGAAACATGTTGATTTATGATCTTACCTTCCACCTAGATCATATTGGATTGGTACTTTTCTTGTCGATCATCCAAACCTGCATAAATTCTTCCTATATCGTCAACTATTGTAGCCTCTTAGACGTTGTGCATAGTCTTCACTCTATACTTTATCTGTGGGAAATCCTTGTACAAGTGATCTTCTTTGCATCCCCAACATTGGATTGGTGGTCTTCCCCTTTTTCCCAAGGAGTATGATTTCTTGGATTCACCTTTTGCATATTGATATTGATGATTTCTATTAGGCTTATTCCTATTGAAGGGAGGTTTGAATCCTTTCCTCCCCTGATCGAACTTCTCCTTATTCTTATATTTCCAATATTTTTGTAGGGATTTGTTGGGCCCTTCATTTTTGGAACATGTAATTGTGTGATTTTTGGTTGAGTATGAGTTGTGCAAGCTTCATAAGATGTGAAACAACGAAACAAGGAAGAGAAACAAAAATCAGTTGTGAAAGATAACGCAACGCTAGCTAAGCAAAAATGGTTGCAATAGAACAAGAAAGCGTGTAAGACAAAATAGAAGACACAACCTAGCTTATATATAGGGATGAACATGATTGAAAAAGGGTTGGTTAGCTATGGGTTAAGATGAATTATGATCAATTTCAACCTAATATTTTCATATCTATTAGGTTGTTGTTAGCTGAGTCAAGTCAAGTTCTAAGTCTGTAATGTAATCAATAGACCATCCTGAGAATTAGAGCTCTCTGACATGAGTCCAGATCCAAGAGTCTGTAATAGAGTACTATTGTATGGTTATGAGATTGTAAATGAAGGAATATTCTAAAGATAATATAAAGAGGGATCTAAATTTTCAAAATATGGTACATCTTCTTGTGTTTTAATTATGCATTATAGTACTTCTTTAAGGTTTATAAGTTCCTCATGATGGTTCTGTGTTTAAGTGATTTTCTAAAACATTAGTAGGTTCGATTCTTGCACACATAAGATTCATATCTGTTCATGTCTCTTGCGCAAGATCAGTCTGAGTCCTGAAGGTTCTGTAAATCCTCCTAAGTATTTTCCTTACCCTTCCCTATCTATTTGTCTCAGCAATGCTTCAGGTGAGACTTCTTCTCTTCGGAGGAGATGAAAATTCCAATGCTCTAGACTACTTGACACCTTTTGTTGGTAACTTGAGAAGGACCCTGGTATGATCAAACTTGCACCAACAAAATGGTTCCATTGCCTAAACCTACATTAAAATGGATCCTGTAGGGAGGATGCTTCTGTGGATTCACAGATCTAGTATTGACCAATGGAGGGAAAGAAACTATGACTCTTTCATATGGAAAGATGCAAAACTGAGGGGAAAATAGGTGGAAGATACTTATGAAGTGGTCTTTTACTCAAAAATATTGAGCGACCAGTATGATATTTTCTGGGTTAAGTTTTTGGAAGAACTTTTCCACTGGATAAAGAAGCTCCAAGAAGCTCCAAAGTTCCAAGAACGAGTCAAGAGGATCTGTACTTGGGACATAGAAAAGATTAGAATACATCATTGGCTATATTGTCCAATCACATGGGTGATTGATTTCTGGGTCAGTACCACATTAGAAGGATATATTATCAATGTTTCAGCTAAGAACCACCAATCTTTTTCACGCACAGAGGTGATTTTTCAGGAAAGATGCAAGGGGAAGACCATTGAGAGAAATCCCCCTATGGATTAAGGTTTTCTTGATTGAAGAGGGAATGTTGACTATGTCCCCCACTGGTATGGTATCATAAACACCCTCGCTTGGGGTAGGGAAAGGATGGGGTAGAGTCATGGCCTGAGAGAGGGGAAGGGTTCTTTGAAAAATGGGGGGAGAACAATAAGAAAGGGACTCAATAAACGAACGAGCTTTAAAAAGAGCTGCCATAGTTGAGAAGTGGTCACGCGGCTAGATCAAGAAAGTAGCAAGACAGTCTAAAAAGTTGTGGAAGGAAATCAAACCAGGAGAAGTAGAGGAAATATGGATGGAATATTTGCAGAATATGAGAAGACAGGAAAGATAGGCCAGCCAAAGATTAAGTGAGAGAGAAGCTGATGCAGGAGCATCGCGACTATCAAAGCAAGCGTGGAGCCAGCGCATGTGTTTTTAAACACATGACATATAAGCTTGATAACTTTTTGAATTTTCATTAAAGATGAAGCGCCATATCCTTCGATGAAACATTTATGAAGGAGCACCTATTGTATTATATCATACCTTGAGCCTTACACTCTTGTCTGAAGTAGATAGGAGGCATTTACTTTAGTTAATGCAGGTAGATAGAATTTTAATTCCAGAATAGACAGTTTAGAGATTCGAGAGGGAAAACAGATATAGACACCCTCCTTTGTATCATTGTATTATTATCATTCAGAATCAAGCATTCAGAAGAGGGAGCTCAGAGAAATTGTATGCAGAACCCCATGTACAGATTTGAATTAATAGAAGAGAGTTTGTGATTCAATTTCATGGCTGGTGTTGTTTCTCTGTGTATGTTTTTTATCCACTCATCAATGTTTGCTTTCGGTCATACATTTTCTTTGATATGTTGTGTATGTGGTTTCATAGTTGAATTGAAATCTGTGAGAGTAAGAAATTAGTTTCAATTGTTTCTCTATCTTGAACCAGAGAATTCCTGCAAGGAGTGCAGTGGAAGTTGTCCGCAAAGAGTGCGTGGCTGCAGGGTTCAGATAGAGGTAGCTTTTTTCCTAAGCTCTCAAAAGTGAAAATTTGGCACCGGAGCCATGCAAGGTGTGCGCATGCTGGACGAAGACTCAGAGTTGCGATTTTGAGTGAGGAGGTTGAAGACTGTTTCTGCAGGGAGCGCACAAAGTCTGAAAGACTCAACACTTTGGGAGTTGTTGAAGGTTGAACACGAAGAGTGTGCGCAAAATCTCTGAAGGAATCAGATTTGAAAAGATCAAGAGGGATAGTTCCTTCATGATACCGTGGAGAAGAAATCAGGAGACGATTTGAAGAAAGTTCAAGAAGGAAGGAGCGTTAGATCTGGAGGAGTCCTTGAAGGGAAGGAATCAACGGTCAGGATTCACAGCGGAGCCTTGCGAAATCCCGCTAGCTGTTAGATCTTGGGGAGATGCACATGGGTTAAAGTTAAGCATGCTAAGGAGGAGCCTAAGGGCCATCGGGATTTGTCTCATTGGGGAATCAGACTTTGGGAAGACAGGAGGTTTGTGCCTGCTGAAATCGCGATTAGCGAATTTTCGATGCGAGTAGAACCATTGATCTGAGGAAAAGGGAGTCGTTGGATCATCACGTGACCTCGCGTATCGGGTAATCGTGAGTTGAAGACCCAAGCTAGCATAGAAAATATTTCCATACCGCGAGAGGCGATATCCCGATAGGTTTGGGACCGTCGATCGTGTGAGACGCGTGTCAGGAGATCCCGAGGAGTCGGGGATCGGAGAATCAGAGTTCTCAACGACAGAGAACACTTGCCTGTCGGATTCGCGATCCACGATATCCCGACGGTGACGTGGTAGTGTGGGACCACAAGTGCTGGTGGAGTACAGGTGGCATCATATCAGAAATTGGGGAAAAGCAACTCCCGAGTCCATCGACATCAGAACTCGCGATCTCGCGAGTTCCAAATTTTCGATAGAAGGGCAGAAGGTGGAGAGGTCAAATCCACATGTGTGTCGGGAGATCGGCCCATCGGTGTTCGTAGTTCTAGAATTTGAATTGTTTACATCGCAAGTAGTGATTTCCCGATTTGTAAGGGAGATCAGTGGAGAGTTGTTGTGGGTAAAGAATTTCCGACAGGGGATTAGAGGAGCAGTCACGCTCTTCGGGCTAAAGTCAGAGAAGGTCCTAGTGGAAGCGGGGCGCGCGGGTGGTGTGTGTTGCGTCAAGTGGTATCAGAGCCGGAAATTCTTTGCTTTCTATAGCAGAGAAGAGAAGACATCATGCCACCGAGAAGAGAAATACAATCACTAGATATCAAAGACAGGGAGGTGAGGAGAAGAGGTAGGCCAACAAGAAATCCAGAAATGGAGCGGCAGATGAGAGATCTCTGAGCAAGGCTTGAGGAGATGGAGACAGCACAAAGACACGGAGTTGGTGCTGGGGATATTAGTGATTCCGAAGTGGAAGAAGAAGCTGGACATGAAGAAGAAGTCACAGCAGAGGATGCATCAACTGAGCGATTGATCAAAGCCATTGCTAGAATGAGTTCAAAGACCATAATGGATATTCCAGTCTACGAAGGAAGTCTGGATGCAGAGGAGCTATTGGATTGGATCCAAGCTCTTGACACCTACTTCAATTATGAAGATATCGAAGAAGATAAAAAGGTCAGGCATGCTGTCACAAAATTGAAGGGACATGTAGCATTATGGTGGGATGAGCTATAGGCAGATAGACGTTCCAAAGGCAAACAGAAAATTAAAATCTAGGACCAGATGATTGCTAAGATGAAAGCGAAGTTCATCCCAAGAGACTACCAGATAAATTTGTTCAGGAGAATGCAGAACCTGAGGCAGAAGTTGATGACAGTGAAGGAGTATATCGAGGAGTTTTACAAGCTCAACATCAGAGCAAGTCATCAGGAGAGCGATGATGAAAAGGTTGCTAGATACCTGAATGGTCTGAGATACAACATTCAAGATGAATTAAGTATAACAACTATCAGAACTGTTGAGGATGCTTACCAAATGGATCTGAAAGCCGAGGAGAAGCTGAGCTGTAAGCAAGGACAGCAAGGGCGAGGTAGAAATCAGCCCAGAGGCAAGGCAGTTGCCCAAGAAAGAACTCAGAATCCCAAGGAGGAATGGAAGAAACCTCAGGGTAAAATTGAGAGGGGTGGAACCTCACAACGAGGACAGCCATATGTTGAGCCGAGAGGATATCCAAATGATCAGCGAGGAGATTATGCTGATGCAAACACTCTTCCTCGTACTAGAGGTCGAGGTAGAGGAAGAGGAGGAGTTATCACGTGTTTTACATGTGGGAAGAATGGGCACAAGTCATTCGAGTGTCCAGAGAAGAAGAAGGATACAGGAGAAGCTCACATCACAGAAGCGCAGAGGTGAGATGTTGAGAACGAAGATGTAGATAGTGGAAGATCGCTTGGGATGCATAAAGTCCTTTTAACACCTGAGAAGGAGGTGGAGGACACAGCTCAAAGAAGCAGACTGTTCAGAACCGCATGCAAGACCAAGGACAGGAAATGCAAGGTCATTGTGGACAGTGGAAGCACCGATAATCTCATTTCAACCGAGATGGTGGAGAAATTGGAGCTGGAGACGACTGATCACCCGAGTCCATATAAAGTTTCATGGCTACAGAAGGGTCATCAGGTGAGTGTTACTAAACAATGTTTGGTTGAATTTAAGATAGAAGGATATAATGATAAGATTCTATGTGATGTTATTCCCATGGATGTATGTCATTTATTGTTGGGTAGACCGTGGCAATATGACATAAATGTGGTTCATGATGGGAGAATGAACACATATACTCTGGAGAAGGATGGGAGAACACACAGATTACTTCCAATAAAGGATAAGGAGGTGAAACCGGGAGTAAAAAACACGACACTTCTCATGAGTGGGAAGGAACTTCTTACAGAGGTTGAGAAGAATGAAGATCCACAATTCTTTGTTGTCAGAAAGTCGAGGATTGTTCTGACTAACAAAAGAGTGGACGATTTACCAGATGAGATTCAGGAACTACTGGGAGAGTTCGATGACATCATCTTGGATGAATTACCTCGTTCGTTACCACCGATGAGGAGTGTGAGTCATCACATTGATCTCATACCAGGAGCTAGCTTGCCGAATAAAGCTACGTATAGGTTGACACTGCAGGAAAGTGAGGAAGTCAAGAGGCAGGTACATGAGCTGCTGGATAATGTGCACTGAGAGTCTAAGTCTGTGCCGTTCCAACGGTACTAATTCCAAAGAAGGATGGAGGTTGGATAATGTGCACCGATTCAAGGGAGATCAACAAAATTACCGTCAGGTACAGGTTTCCATTGCCAAGAATGGATGATCTGATGGATTGCCTGAGTGGGGAAAATTATTTTTCGAAGATAGATTTGAAAAGTGGCTATCATCAGATTCGCATGAGGGAAGGCGATGAATGGAAAATAGCATTCAAGACAAACAAAGGTTTGTATGAATGGTTGGTCATGTTGTTTGGCTTGACGAACGTGCCGAGCACATTCATGAGGTTGATGAATGAAGTCCTGAGGGAATTCATCGGAAATTTTATCATTGTATATCTGGACGATATACTAATTTTCAGTAAGACCAAGGGTGAACATTTGAAGCATTTGTCCATTGTAATGAGGAAGTTACAGTAGGAGAAGTTGTTGATCAATATGAAGAAATCCTCATTTATGAAGACAGAGCTTATTTATTTGGGTTTTGTTGTATCAGCTAATGAGTTGAAAATGGATCCAGAGAAGGTGGACATGATCAAGAATTGACCATCACCGAGAAATATTTTCGAGGTGAGAAGTTTCCATGGTTTGGCTAGTTTCTACCGAAAGTTCATTAGAAATTTCAGTGGAATTAGCGCAGCGATGATGGACACAGTGAAGAAGCGACATAAGAATTTTCATTGGACAGTTGAGGCTAAAAAGAGCTTCAATCTGTTGAAGCGAAAGATCATAGAGCAACCAGTTTTGGTGTTGCCAGATTTTCAGAAAACATTTCAGGTGAAATGTGATGCAAGAAGATATGCCATAGGAGCGGTCTTGAGTCAGGATGATAGACCAGTTGCATATTTCAGCGAGAAGCTAGATGAAGCAAAGCTGAAATACTCCACGTATGATAAAGAGTTTTATGCTATCATACAGTCATTGAAGAAGTGAAGGCATTACTTGATCCCAAAAGAATTTGTATTGTACAGTGATAATCATGCATTGCAGTTTGTGAGTCAACAAGAGAAGTTGAATCAGAAACATGCAAAATGGGTAGAGTATATGCAGAATTTTACATTTGTAATTAAACACATTTTAGGGACTGCTAACAAAGTGGTTGATGCTTTGAGCAAGAAATGTTTGCTGTTGCAGGAGTTCCGAGTCAAGACATTGGGTTTTGAAAATCTTAGGGACATGTATGCAAGAGATGCGGATTTTGCAGAAGCGTATGAAGCAGATAAGAATCCAGTTCTCAGAGATCAGACTCCGTGGATAGATTATATGATCCAAGAGGGATTGTTGTTCAGAGGCAATCAACTG